>CM037851.1:59968209-59991185 GCA_021234595.1 Delia radicum | reverse complement strand
ACAAATTGATGAAAAATAATAAAATATAGTAAAAATTGAGAAAAACCTCGGACTTAAAGCTGTACATTACAAAGGGTCCGCCATCTAACGTTTTTTTTTTCAACTAGTGCTTATTTCGTGAATGGTAACACTTAGCTCATGTCTGATTTGACAGATAATTAGTTTTATCCTTCCGCTTAACGAATATGGTTGTGTATACGCTTGAACAACGCTGGGAAATATTGCGACATTACTTTGAAAATCATAGTAATGTTGCAGAATGTGTGCGAAAATTGACTTACAGAAGAGGCCGATTTTGCCAACAAAAATCATCTTTTCAAATCAAGCTCATTTGGATCTTGGCGGGTATGTAAACAAGCAAAATTATCGCATTTGGGGCACAGAAAAGCCGCACGCATACATTGAAAAGCCGATACACCCAAAACGAGTCACTGTTTGGTGCGGATTTTGAAATACAGCTGCACACAATCGATAATGTGCTTAAAAATTGGACCGATCGTGTAGGCTACTGCATGGCCAGCCGAGGCAGCCATTTGAATGAAATTATTTTTCATTATTAACCGGAAGGATTGTACTTTCAAATAAAAAAAGAAATTTGAGAAAATATTCAGTAGTTTTTTTTTATAGCATTTTCAAAAAAAAAAAGTTATTTGGCAGACCCTTTAGAACCAAATTTGATACCCGAATGTTGCTGAAGGTCGTTTTTGTATTTATTAAAACGGCTAGCTTTGGCCAGCATTTGGTGTATTTCGTGTTCTTACTTGCTCAAAACTAAAAAATGCTGGAGTGGACCAAAAGTATTCTAATAAAATTATGAATATTTTTCCAATAATAAGCTCTATACAACGAAACTTTTGAGGCCTTTTTCGACAAAAAATTAGACAACTTTTTTTTACCAAAACGTAAAATTTTTGAAATCTTAAATCGAGTGACGGTGCCTAAAAAATTTCGTTATTTTTCCATATTCAGATCTCTAATACTCATTGTTTGATAGCTATCACCTTTTACGGAACACCCTAATGCTCTTACATGTCATATACACCGTTGGACGAGTCTTCAAGAAACCTTTCATATGATGTACATTGCTAGTATATTGTAGTGAGAAAATAGACAAAAAACTAAAAAAAATCTTTATCTACTGACAGGTCGTTACATGTTTCATTTCGCGTCACCGAAAATCATCAGAGAACCAATGTAGAAGGGCTAGAATATTCTACCCAAATTTTGAAGGAAAAAGATCAACGCTTGACCCGTATTGTTATATTTACTCGATGAGAAGTAAAAAACAAAATTGGAAGAATTGAACTAATTCAAATCAAAAATAAAACATTTTTAAGTAATAAACATTGTTCGTGTATAAAGCGTTGATCTTTTTCCTTCAAAATTTGGGTAGAATATTCTAGCCCTTCTACATTGGTTCTCTGATGATTTTCGGTGACGCGAAATGAAACATGTAAGGACCTGTCAGTAGATAAAGTCTGCTATAAGAAAGCGGGCAAAAACTTTTTTGAGTAATAAATAAATATTGCACGGTTTTTTGTTTAACAAAAAACAAATGATCTTGAACTCGAATAATCTTGCTCACATCATAATGTATGATAAAAGATCGAAAAATAAACTTTTGGTTTTAATTTTTAAAATTTAAAAGTAAAACATTTAAAATTAGTATATATATTCACAATATTTATGTGCGCATGCGTGCCTTTGTTTGATGTGAAGTTTAAAAAAAGAAATTAAATGAACGAAATCAATTTCGCTTGCATTTTATGTAAGTCTTATAATGGTTGTGTTTGTTTGTATCTTTTCGTTTTTCACTACTTCGTCAATACAAATTGCGACATCTACATCTTTTTACTTGTACTCCATGTGTTTATCAGCACAATTTTGGTAGCAACATAAATTTGTTAAGCATTAGTTCAAAATTAGTTTTTTTGGCAAAAGCGTTTAACTGAAAACGCGATATAAGCGATATATAAAAGAAAGCTTGAACAAACTTTTTTTTTTAATTGCAGATATATTATTTTTATTTTTAGGTGGGGACTTAAATTGTAAAAAAATACAAAAGAAAGTTAACAACTAAGAAAAGGAGAATGTAATATTAATATTTAAAAACATTTAGAAAATGTAGAGTACAAGACCATTAAAATAAGCCATCAACAATTAAAATCGTCATACTAGTTTTTAAAATTCATCAATTTAAATATGGATGTGTCGGAAAATTTTTCATGTTTTTTTATTTATTTTCAAATACAAATAACACCTCCAAATTTTTTTTTTAATTTTTTTTTCCAAAAATTTGTGTCATATATTTTTAAAATAAGAACACGTTTGCCAAATTTTAAAGCGAACAAAAATAGTGATGTAAAAAATTGTTCGGATTGACATGGAATAGCTCTTATGTGAGTTAAATATATGTAAACGAAATTATTTTTTTTTTTTTTAGATCCAAATCCAACGATTGTACACATATTCTTCGATTTGCCGGCTATAATAGTAGTTACTTACACTTGGACCTCGTACATATTGATTACATTATATTCCCGGAAAACTAAAAAGGAACAGGCAGCGTATTTCCATGAAATACAAAGGCCAAAATTAGAAAGGTAAACAAATAAATACATTTTAATAAGTCGAAATTCGTATATTTGAGATTTCAAATGATCTTCCGTAGAATTGATAAGGGAACTTTCACTAATGAGGGGTTTTTCCGTGTTTTCGTATTTTCCGCTAACTCTAAAAAAGTTTCGTCGCGAATGCATACGTTTTTCCTGCATTTATTTCATTCTAACAACAAAAACACGTAACCTAAAGTTTAATTTTTGTTCACATAAATTCTAAATAAGAAAAAGTTTTAAGGAATTCTCCAAATGGTATTTTATGCGCAATTGTAGTAAAAATAATTTATTCCATAAAAAAAAAACATTTAATAAGTAAGGGAATATTTGCTAATATGGCCCAACATCTGGTCTTTGTGCTATAAAAAAAAACTAGATGTAAAATTCCACATCCAAATACCATTCCGTGTAAAGAAGTTCATATATATTTATATGTAATCATATCTGAATATATATGGAACAAGCTATGAGTATATCTGATTATATATGTATCCAGCCATGGCTATATCTGATCATAGCTCAATTCAGATATGGTTAAACATATATGATTAAAATTAAATTGGGTGAGTTTTCAATGTTAACTAATTCATTCTTTTGTGCATTTTTAATAAAATCTTAATTAAATTTTTTTTACAAAACATGCAATTATATTGAAAATATGCATAATATGCAACAAAAAATACCAAAATATGCATTAATAGCAAAATATGCACAAATATGCATTTATAACAAAATATGCAACAATTTGTTACAAGAAATCGATGCAATTTTGTTTGCATTTGCATGAAAGTCGCTGCCTAGTGGCACACAGAGAAAAGAGAATGATAGTTTAAAAGCATCATGTTATGATTGCAATTCCTGACAATTATAATATGATCGTAGCAATCACGCCATGATTATAAATGTCGATAACATTGTCATCGGTAATCATAATATGATCAGCCAGAATCAAATATATGATAATTGGGATCATAATATTATAATTTCGTGTCCGCAATCATGTTCAATCATATTTTTTCTCTTAGTGAAACTATCTTAACAGTTATCTTTACTCGATTAAAGACAATTAATTTGATGCAACAAAGAAATGTATAAAATTCAATATAGCTTTATATCTAATTGAATTACAATTTTATACGAAAAATGGTGGATAGTATTACATATAAATTGATTATATTTTATCGAAGTACTAGTATCAACTTACACAGAGAAATCCGTAGGCACCAACAATAGAATTTGTAAATTCAAACATCCAAATTTTTAAATCAAAATTTATTTACAACAAATTTTTAGTTTAAAATGCTCGTAAATTGTAATTTTTCATATAAAAATTCTTTAAAAACAGAAATTCAAAATTACAAAAAATCAGCAAAAATGTGTGTGTATTTACAAATCATCATTTTTTTGCTAATTTAAAAAACTTTTTTTTATGTGTTTACAAAAATGCTCTATGACACTAGTTTAAAATTACATATAGAATTTTGTAATTTAATTCTGTGTAGCTTATATGTTGTATGATTTGCCCTAACGGATTTCAAAAGCTCAAAAATAAAAAATTATAGCTTCAAAAATAACATAAAAATAATATTAAAGTATAGAAAAACAAAAAACTAATAAAACTGAAAAAAATATTACTTGAGCTAGAGTAAGAAATGAGATTTCTTCATATAAATAGAAAATTTTTGGTCTTCAAAGTTTAGTAACGTCATGATGCTTGTAAGAAAAAGACCATAGCCAAATGTTTGATTACTAAAAAGACAAGAATGGAGCAAAATTGATGAATAATAGGTTTTTTGTTAAAGCTCTGACTCTAGCTTTTTAAAAAATTCCGGTTCTGATGATATCTTTAGCCAGATCGAAATACTAGTATCAGCCTAGCTAATATGTTTGATTTGCTATATTTCCAAAAATATACGGAGGTCGAAAGTTCGTTATAAATTAAAAATAATCTCAATGTATATAAAAACAAAAAAAATATTGTAATAAAACTGTATATTACATAAAGTTTGGTATAATTTGCTACGATTCAGTCCATC
The DNA here is from genome assembly GCA_021234595.1 of Delia radicum. NCBI lineage: Eukaryota > Metazoa > Arthropoda > Insecta > Diptera > Anthomyiidae > Delia > Delia radicum. The sequence continues at coordinate 59,986,534 of CM037851.1, read as the reverse complement.
GAAAAGAATTTTGTTAAATTTAATACAGGGGGCTAGATACTATTAATCTCTTGCCCAATTTATATTTAACATACAGTTAAACTTTAATTTTATGTGCTTAGGCCGAGTTTTTGGGATCTCAGTTAAACTCGATTTAATTAAACCGACAACAAATTTTGTCAATGAAATAAACCACATTTTAGAAGCGGTATTCCATTTATAAACTCCGGTAATCTAAGTTTAAAGAAAATCTACATCCCAAAAGTCGGCCTTAACAATCAAAAATTTGTATGTCAAACTAAAATTTTTGGAGTTTGATATTTTAAATAGTGATGCTCGTTTAAGATAATTTCAGTTAATATTTTTAATGAAGATTTTCAAGTTGATATTAAAATTTTGTGAAGGATGTTATGGATTGCAAAACAAAAACATCACTTTTAGATAACTTCAGACATATTTATATATATTTTTTTTTACATTAGGCAAGACATTGTGTTATATTAATATATTAATTTAATTCTGTCAATCCAATTATATAATAGCATATGGTATAACATATTGTAAGATGTAATTAAATATGTCGTATTATGAAAAATTACAGTGGCAAGCAAAAATTGTATATTGCTGGTTATACATGTTTACAAAACTGGATAACATTAAATAACATTATATAATATTATTTTTACTCGGGTATATATAAAGGAGTGGCGTAAGTGACTGACAATGGAATCCAACAACGCTTACACGCTGATTTTAATGAAACTCGGATATGTTGTAGATAATAAAAATGTTGGGTTTTTTTATGTACCATCACGAATGGATAAAAACGTACACTTTTTTTCGTTTATTTGCATTATTTTGGAACATTTCCTTAAAGAACCTAAAGTGAATGTGGTGTTGATTGATAGAGATTTAAGAGGCACATCCGCCAATGGGGTGGTTGAACATACTAATCTTACCCTTTTTTCAGTTTTTGTATTTTTGAGATATGTTATTATTTCTTGAAATTATCGTCGGTAGAACTTGATAATAATAATTTCGATTTTTTTTTTATAATTTTACAATGCGGGACTTTGTTAGTAATTACAAATTACAGTTACAACCTCAATTTACAATATTTTCGTATTATCTTAAAAATTCCTAAACTCAAAACGGCTAAGACTAGTGTGTTCGTTCAGGTGCCGTTACAAGTATTTGAAAAATATATTTCGAGGAAGGTAAAAGTTCGCAGCGTTTTGAGCAAAAACGACACTTCTCACACTTAATATATCTCGAACGCCTCGAATGTCGGAGAATGATTTTAATATCAGATTTAGATTAAGCGTACCTTATACCATTATAAAAATATACTTTAGTTCTAGTGTTAAGTATTTTTCGGACTGAATCTTTAGGTGTAATAAGTAATTACACGTACTCACGAGTGATCTCCACTGTATAGTCTCTATTCGTATTGCAAATAGAGTTATAACGGTATTTTACCGTTATTTATTGTAGCGACCGCTAAAAAATGATCGATTTGGCTCAATTTTGGTCTGAACATTATTGATGACTAGTGCAGCCAAAACTATGCTAGAGCTTGTGTTTTACTTAAAAGTATTGAAATATTTAGACTGAACACAAGACGCCTTATTTAACTATTATTCACCGTTTCCTTCTTGCAGTATTATTTCAAATAAAAAAACTTTGCTAAAAAAGTCAAATTTTCTACACTGTGAGCTAAAGATGGCTCACTGTGTAGCAAATGTGCTGAAATGCTTTTGGGCGAACTAAGAACCGTAACGGGTTACCTCACGGGACACTGTGGCCTAAGGTATCAATTGTAAAAGATGGGACGATCCTCTACGGATACGTGCAGGTTTTGTGAATTGGAACCCGAGACCTTAGAGCATGTTCTCTGCAAATGTCCGAGGCTCTCCGACAGGAGGGTGCGTTATTTTGGTGGTCGAATAGTGACGTCAGCGGACGTTTGGAACTGTTTACCTGGCCGGATAGTTGGCTTCGTAGGGAGCCTGAACCTATATGGTGTATTCGTTGGCAGCACAAAATACCAACTTCTGGTCGCGGTGCATAGTGCCACTCTAGTCTAATCTTATCTACACTGTGAGCTGGTCGCGGCAGTTATAATAAGTTTTCTATAGTTTTCTTTATGAATAAATAATGTTTTTTAATTTTTTAAATAAATTTAAAATTATCGGTATCGGGTCTTAGTTGTATTCAACTCTGGTATGTTTTCAATGCCAACTTTTCTAAGTGTATACTAGAGTTGTCACTCGAATAAAAATTATACGATTAATCGCACGAACAACAAGAAAATTCTAACGAACAATTAAAAACACATGATTTTCGAATAACGAATAAATCGAATAAATTTTAACGATTAATCAATAAAACGAATAGTACAAAAATACTTCTTTTAATAAATTTTTTCCAAAATTTACAAATTTACGGAAAAGTTATATATAAAATGGTAATGGACAAAATAATATAAATAAATAATATTAATTAGAAATTGTATGTCTTTTATTAATCGTTTTGCAAGATATCGACTCTTTAATAACGATTAATGATTTGACTTTCAAGCAAACAATATCCAGGAATACACATATAAAGTGTTATCCTTAAAACTATATCAAATTGTCAAAATATAGCTATTTTACAACGATACCACGTTAGCACATAAACTTTGTATTCCATTTATATAATTTGTACGGTAACTAAAATAAGATCTCAATAGCTGAATTAACTAAAACTGTCGCTGATATATATATAGTTAAGTTCTTAACGATTTTCAAAACTGTATTTTTCACCACGAGATATCGATGCCAAATGGCGTATGTATGATTGCGAAACCTTTTGTCGTTGCTATAGTCGAAAACTATTATATTTGTAAATTCGTATTGTTGTAGTATTCAAACTGATGTCAAAATTTATAAAATTTTGAGATTATGCGGTAAAATACTTTAATTATTTATGTAATTTTAAAATTATTTTTATTCGTTATTCGTTCGATTAATCGAATAACTTTTAAAAGTTAATCGTTCGATCAAAAATTGTTTGATAGTTTATTCGAACAAAATAAAAACACGAATAATTGTCAACTCTATCTGTATTAAAAAAATATTTCGGTCAGGCTCCCCACAATAATTAATTACACTCAAAAAACTGGGCATTTACACTCAAAAAAAAAAAATAAAAAAATAAAAAAATCAGTAAAGTCATCACAATTTTTGCTGGGAGCATCCTTGCAGAGAAATTTGCTAATATCAGCAAAAAAAAAAAAAATGGTAAATCCAGTAAAAATTTTGCTTAATTTAGGCATTTTTTTTATATTAGCAATTTTTCTGCAAGGATGCTCCCAGCAAAAATGCTGCTGACTTAACTGATTTTTTATTTTTTTTTTTTCGAGTGTAAAATGTCATAACCTAATTTAATTAATAGGGAATAAGCACACGCTGAAAACAGACTCGGTCATGACTACCGTATTTGTTGCCAATCGAATGTTTTGGTTGCTGTGACCGAATTTTTCAGTAGTGCTAACAATCATTCGTTTGAAACAACAAAAATTCAGCCACGATAATATATTTTCGATTGGATCTACAGATATACGGTTATAGCTACAAAAAAATTCTGTAGCTAGAACAGAACCATTCGATTGAATACGGTTGATATTACACTCAAAAAAGTCTCTAAAGTCCGCAACATTTTTGCTGGGAGGATCCTTGCAGAAAAATTGCTAATGTCAGCAAAACATTTTCTTAATTCAGCAAAATTGTCGATATATTTAAATTTTTTTTTTTGCTGATATTAGCAATTTTTCTGCAAGGATCCTCCCAGCAAAAATGTTGCTGACTTCCCCAGCAAAAAATGTTATATATAATCTTATATTTTTCTTCTTAAAATAAATTATAATATGTAAGTATATATGATGTTTGTAATTATTTATGATTGCTTATACAACGATGTATTGTTATATATTGACCTTTATAAAATTACATAGTAAGCATATATGCTAAGATATGACAGATCAATTTTCATATATAAAAATACATTCTCATATATAACATAATATATAATCATAAAAGGTGACAAGCTATGGCTCTATGAAATAACTCCAAAGGAAATAACCCCCCAAAACAAAAATGAAAAAACTTCCCAAAAATGGGGTTTTATTTCCTTATGAAATAATACCCCAATTTTAAAAATGAAATAAAACCCCAACGAAATGAAATAAATCCCCAATCAATTTGAAACGAAATAAGTCCCCATTTTAAAACTCAAAATTGTACATATATGTAGATATAAGTTCATATATTTTTAATTCTCATAATTTTTGTACTTCCAAAGCAGATATTTTTAAATATAAACCTGAATATAATATAAGGGCTTATAGGCATTTCGCCTTATAGCCTGGCAAAATAAAATCTAAAAATATAGAGATTCGAAATTTTTTTATTACAAAATCAAAACATTAATTTTCAACTCCAACAATCTATATAGAGAAAATTTTTTTCCACATTCCAAATTCGCGCGAATTTTTCATTGTCAACCGATCTACAGTGAGAAAAATTTTTTTCTACATCAAATTTTTTCAAATATTTTACTTTATCTCTTTAAAGTATTCAATATAAATACCTAATAGCTGCTTAAAACATCCTTGCGGAACAATTTTAAATGTTGCATCCATTAAATTCTGTCTTTGCGGTTGAAGAATATTTTCTTTCACCAAGTCAATTGTTTTAATTTTATAGAAAACGAAATAACTCCACAAAAATAATTACTGGGGAATTATTTCATTTCGAAAGTTTGGGGACCTATTTCATTACGAAATAAATCCCCAAAAAAAAAATGAAATAAATCCCCAAAAGTGGAAATAACTCCCCAAAATGTCGTTGCTGTTGTCCTCTATATACATTTTTGGGGATTTATTTCATTTCTGTTTTGGGGAGTTATTTCCTGGGGGTTTATTTCATGGAGCCACAAGCTATATTATTTAAGATATAATTTAATATACTGTCTTATAAAAAATATGTTGGTGTGGCATATCAGATATGCCTATATATGGTGCCATATGTATAATACAAATTAAGATATAACTATAATTGCCATTAAATGGTATAATATATAATAATGCATGATTCGATATATCGTACAAGATTAACAATTAATAATGTCCAATAATATTTAATATGGTCCAATAATATTTAATATTTTCTATGTGTATAAAATAACGCCATAAATAATTATATATACGCCTGATGACAAATTTTTTTACAATTTTTTATGAGATTTAAATATTTCATGGGATTTAAGTAAATCCAATTTAATCTCAAACTATCTTACTTGATCCACCAAAAATTACTTATCTCTTTGGAACTTTTTAGATCCAAGTTTATCCCATGGGATATTCCATCAGAATCTTAAATAATATCAAACTCCATTCCCTAATTTTGAAATCAATTTTGATCTAATTTAATCTAGTAATGAATTTGAGGGATCTAATTGGATATTACCGGATAAACTTATATTATATATATATATCAAATGAGATCTGTTTTTGTATTTGATACATTACTTTTTTTTATCGGCAGACTTTTTGTTTTGAGTGTTTGTTTTGTGTCTGCATACAGAATTGTCCGTCGGACAACGTCCACTGGCCGAACAAAGTTCTAACGGTACAAATCGGTAGTAACAGTTATTCCTTTTGTGTGTCATTCTTGCTACTAATAAATGTATGTGTATTGTTATAATTTCAGATTGATGGTTTATATTCGCATACTTATTTCAATGGGATGTGAGTGGAATATTTTATTTGGTTTATATATGTTGCGCCGATTATATGAACACAATTATCAAGTACTTGACTACATTCTACGCGTAGACAAATTTATTACAACATTTCAGGTAAATTTGCTAAACATTTTAAATTATTTTCTCACAAATTAAACGGGTACATTACACAACATTTTTGGAATCATTTTGGAATAGACATAACTGTTGTTATATCGAGCTTTAGTTTTGACGTTGACCTTCGCAGACAATATGATCACACAAAGTAGGTCCTTTTTGCATAAACAAAGTTGAGTGCTTTCCATTTTTTTGACTTCTTATCCGATTTTTAAAAAATTATTATTTTTTTAATCTGCTAGTAGATATCCTCAGAAAAAAACATGCAACTAAAGGTTCAAAGGTAGCTAATTTTCGATTTTAAATATTTTATGACAAAAAATTAGCGTAGTTATTAGCAAAATAGCACAAGTTCCTAGAAATCCGCAAAAATCAAAACGCTGTCTTACCCAAGTGTACGGGAGGATATTTTAAATTTTTTTTTTTTAAATTTGAAATTGTAGATTTAAAAAATATCCCAATAATATTGCCCGTTTTTGACGTCACCCTGGAGAGATTAACGACATCCTAGAAAAAAGTATTTCATATCTCACTATTTATGAGTCTATTAAAGAAATTATATTGTAGGATGTATGCTCGAATTTTGTTGGCAAGTGTTATTTTGCACTTTTTGTTGCTGGGCTAATTCTTCACAGATTTCAGATTTTTATACCTTTTTGAAAACATTTAATTTATCATATAAAATAAAAACTATAACGACATTAAACAGTTTTTGCAAAAACTGAAAAAAAAAATTTTCCAATGCAAAACCCAATTAAAATTTTTAATCGATTTCTGCCTCGACGTTTCTTATCCAATTGGACCAAACTTCCTACTAAATGTTTTTAAATAGTCCATTTCATGAGAGAACGCTCAAGAACGGTAAGTTTTTAACTTCCAACCCTTTGCTTTTCTTAAAATTTGGCATACTCATACTATGATGTGTACACTCAAAAAAAAGTTAGTAAAGTCAGCAAAAAATTTAGCTGAGTCAGCAAAATTTTAGTCAGGTGGGTGCTTGCAAAAAATTGCTAATGTCAGCCAAATCAGTTGCTGGAAATTACCGAGCTGATGTTTACCAATAAAATTAGTAGATTCAGCAAAAGCTTTGTTAACATTTAGTTGATTCAAAATTAAAAAATCTTTGCTAAAAGATAATAAAATTATTGCTAAATATTAGTAGACTGAAAAACAAAAAACAATTTGTTGAAAAATTATATTTATACTTATATTATATTTTAAGATTTAAGATTTTCAGTAAATAAATTAAATTTGCTGAAAGTCTTAAAATAATTTTTGTGATTCTTTTAAAAATAATTTACAATACGTTATAAAATATAAACATGTTCATTAGGGTGATAACTTTTTGCATTTTTTGCAAATATCAAATCTCCCCAGACAAAATCGTGTAGGGCATGGACAAATATTAAGAACTGCGTTTTTAGTTTTTCGCTATCGTTAAAAAAGGTTCCGCACCAAACGCGTTAAAGTTTTGAATCAAACAAAGTTAAAAAAAAAACTTTTTTTGATGCCTCAACGTCTGACCATCACATCTATATAATTAAGGCATGCTGATATCAATAGTAAAGTCCGTTTTCGAGTCAATGGAATAGTTTTCTTCCAAATTTGCTTACTTACATATGTATAAACCATATTTTAAAAAAATTGTTATTAAAAAAATTAAAAAAATATATATTAAAGGCATTTTAGAAATCGCTGTCGGTGCGCAAGGTTTTTTTTACCAAATTGAACTGAAATAGTTTTTTTTATCATTAATACAATATTTGCCATTAGAAAACCCCTGGGGAGAATGTTGTCCAAAAAAAGTTATCACCCTAATGTTCATAATACCAGATTGACGAGACGAATTACTTTAATTTCTGAAAATATATAGAAATAATTATATATAACATAAACAAATTACCTTTAAACTACTTATATCAATGGTTGTGTAAGTGATGGCATCTTTCTAAAAAACGAAACAAAAAGTTACAAAATATGAAATATACAAGCTTTTTAAGGAAAAGAAACAAACAAAATTACAAAAGATGTGTGTCCTTGTCATTCGTTTTATTCTGTCTACCTGAACGTATATTAGTTTGCATTTTGAAAGTTGAAATCGTCCACTTAACGATTTGTTACTTAAATACAACAATTTTTTTGCCAAAATGCATTCATAATAAAAATGCAATTCTCGATTGGCTATTGCTGCCTACTTTGCGATTTTAGATGCAAAAAAAAAAACGATTATTTTTCAAAAATGCATTTTAAATAAAAGGTTCATTAAAAAGATTTATTTGCGTTTAAAATACCTTTAAAAAAAATGTGACTTTTGAACCGCAAATCGTAAACAAGCAAGATATACCTTACAAATGACTTTTTCAATTATGGACATAGTCAATATAATTTAGAAGATAATGATCTTCAAATTTCAGTGTTATGATTTATTTTCAATTATAAATAAGAACTTTAAAGTCCTAAAAAACAAAAAAAAAAAAAAAATTATATTGAAAAATTGAGTTAGCCATTTTTGAAAAAAAATATTGAAAATCGTCAGCATTATGATCCCAAAAAAGTTTAAGTTCCTATCAATTCCAAAAAGTATAAATTTTTCTAAAATGACAACGGTTCAAAAACCGAAGTTGGGTGAAGTGCAAAATGTATTCAAAAACTGCATTTGCAGAATGAATGCATTTTCGAAAAAAGTGGTCGTTTTTTAATTACAAATCCTAAAGTGGACAATTGAAGTTTTCATATGATTTTTAATTCTTTGAAATAAGCCATCTACATGAGTTGTCAAAGATACTGTGGTGACTAAAAGACATTATAAACTAATTTAAAGGACCCACGGTCAGATTTTCACCAAATAACACCATTCGTTGACTTTAAAATTCACTATCGTTTTTTTTCAACGCCTCTAGTGGCTATATTTTAATGCAAATGATATTTCAAATTTGAATTTGGAGGCTCCGCGAAACACGATTGAATTCATTTATATTTTTTATACTAATTTTTGTAACTACTTTTTTCGGAATAAAGTAAGAAGACAAATAAATTGTTAGAAATCAACCAATTGTGTAACCAATTATTATTTAAAATCTAATAACTACCTATTTTTTGTAAGAGAGAGGGTAAGCGTTCTACTCAAGAACACGACCTCGCTAAACAAAAATAATCAGCTTAGATGCCAAAACTATACATTTCCATTATATATACACTTATTTGGCAAAGAAAGGTTTTGCTGGGATATTCTACGTAACCATATCCAACGTTTATAGTAATTAAATGTGCTAAAGTCCCAAAACTTATTTAACAAATTGTGAAAAACAATCTGCCCAAGGAAATCTTCAGGGGACTTTGTTATTAGAATTTCTAGAGATATTTGTTATGTTAAATCACAACGTTGCTCGCAATTTCAAAAATCTTTAGAAATGTGAGGCATCTAAAAATAGTTTAACAGGTATCGAAAAATTTAAAAATCACTCATATACATTTAATTAAAAACACCTTTTTGTAACTCAATTTGAGATTTTGAAGTAAATCAATAAAAAAAATGTCGTTTATTACGTATATTCTCTGAAATACATAACTTTGAAATGGTTTTTGTTAAAATGTCTCATGGATTTTTTTTTTTATTTAAAGTCTTTTTTTATAAGTAATCGAGGATATATACTAAATTTATTTATTTTTTGAAGGGTTTGTTTGTCTTTCTAATATTTATTTGGGACTCACGAGTTCGTAATGGAATCAGAAAAAGGTAAGAATGTTCATATGTTTTACTTTTAAATTTTAAAAAATGAAAACCAAATTTTATTTTTTGATCTTTTATTATAAACTATGATGTGGGCAAGATTATTCAAGTTCAAGAGTATTTGTTTTTTGTTTAACAAAAATCCGCGCAATGTTTATTTATTAACTAAAAAAAAATTTTTTTCATCCGCTAATTTAAAGCAGACTTTATCTACTAAGAGGTCCTTACATATTTAATTTTGCGTCACTAAAGAAGATTTTCTGTGACGTGAAATGAAACATGTAAGGACCTGTCAGTAGATAAAGTCAGCTTTTAATTAGCGGATGATAATTTTTTTAACGGTTTTTTGTTTAACAAAAAACAAATGATCTCGAACTTGAAAAATCTTACTCACATCATATGGAAAGTGATTTTTTAACATATCGTCACCTAAAATGCAAAATTGCGCAACTAACAAAATTTCCAAAACCGTTTTTTTTTTTTTGAAGATTTGATAGTTTAAAACAAAAATGAGGTTTTCTTTTATGTAAATTGTTTTAAGATATACCAAAACTAACAACTTACCCTTTAGCTTACAAAAAGACGAATTACAATGAGTCTAGAAATAGAATCAAGAAAAATGTTGTATACTTACATTTTGCCATCAAGTAATAAGATGAATAACCTATTATTCTTCACCAATTATTTTTTGTATGAAATCATAAATTTCTTATTGAAATTATAAAATATCTATATCTTACCTAAATTGACGCTTCTTTAAATTTAAGCAATTAAATATATTCTAAAGAATCATCTTCTGGTATGTAAAACTTGTACACACAGGGAAATAATCAGTTGGAGGTCGGTTATAGTTACTTCAAATCAATTGGTTATCTTAAAATATAATTGTTATCGTAATATTGTTATAATCGAAACTAACAAAATATCTTAATTATAAAAAGAAAATACACATTACGAAAAGTTGGTGCAACACGCAAAAGCGATTGTTTTTCCAACCAATACTTGTAGAAATGATTTTTGGTGTTTTGTTTCCAGAGAAACAACCATAAAAAGACATCATAATTAATAATTACACAAGGCAACAATTTTGAAAAAATTTTAGGGGCTTTAAAAACCACTATACAATTTTGCTGTATTGTGGTCCCAGTAGTACAAATATGGTTCAATTTTGAAATTCTATGGAGAGGTTTTTTTTTTTTAAATTTTTAAGTAAAATTATAAATTTTTTTAGACGTTTCTCCACATAATTAATGATAACTAAAAAAAAATTAGTCCGATATTATTCAAATAAATTTAGAAAAACTGAAATTTACATAGCCTTTAATCCGTTAATATATTGCGTTTCAATCGGCTCAGTAGTTTCGGAGTTATAATAAAAAATTGAGGGAAAAAATATTTTTTTACGTGAAAATAGCAAATTTTTTGTTTTAAAAAAATCATAAAAAATCGAAAACGTTCAGATTTATTGCTTTATCGCAAAGCCACATGTAATAGGAACAAAATGAGATATCGATCATAAAAATCGATTGATTTTTTTTCGAATTTATTCACAATTAAGTGAATTCGCTCATTTTCACCAAATTTTAGTTTTTTGTCTGATATACATAAAATTGAGTAGTTAATGTTCTTCTTTCGATTGATTGAATTTTGAAAACATTTTCCCCATGCTATGTACAAATTTTCACATCAAAAATGCATTATATAGTAACATTCGTGTATTTTTTGGCAAAACCCTACCTAGAATATACAGATTCTATTCTTCGGAAAGACATTTGTGTTGGATGAGCTTAAATGTAAATAAATAAATAAATTAAATAGTAGAAAATTTATATTTTATTATTCACATTTATTATAATAAATAAAACAAGAAAATAAATAAATAAATAGATAAATTCAATCGACATGGAATGCATATAGTACTCGGTGTCCAATGCTGGTTCAAATTGTGCGGATAGATATTATATCAATCTTGATATGACTTTTGCAATGAAGTTAAGAAGCACTTCCGTTTTTTTCCCGGTGATATATTGGCCGCACACATAACAAAATAAATCTGGATCGTTTTTACATAAAAATGTTCTGGCTTTCTGGCTCATTTTTATTAATATTTGAAAATTGTTTTTAACTTCTAAGCTGTATGACTCTAATTTTTGTTGTAGGTATGAAATGATGTTTGCGTTATCGCAAACACTTCTTGAATGAAATAAAAAGGGTCAAGGAGATCTTATAAATACTGATACTATAATTTGGGATAACCCTTTGTGTGGATACAGTTTGTGTGTGCTGCAAATATTTTATTATTCCCAAGAATCCTAAAAAACATTAAGGACTTTTATGAAAAAAAAAATCATCCGTTACAGGTAGCTAACGGAAAATAAGAGCACTTCAGCGTACACGCACATTTATGAGCGTTTTATTACTATCCTACCGCAATCGTAAAAATTAAACAATCTTTTGTTTATTACTTATTTTTTTTTTTAATTATTAGAATCATAAAAATGTCATAGAGGTTTTCCCAAAGGGGTTTTGCCAAAATGCGTGTCGTAAAATGCACCTGAGTTTTTATGTTCTGCATTTTCATTATATAGTAGGTACAATTTTCTGCAGTGCTTGTAAATATGCGATACCTTCAATTAATTGTAAATAAAAATGTAAAGCATGCATCGATTTTTATGATCCATATCTAGTTTAATTCGCATGATATGTAGCTTTACTACAAAAAATAAAAAGTAATATTTTTTGCAGTTTTCGATTTTTCCAGATTTTTGTTTTTTCAAATTTTTTTTTTTTTAGCATTTTTTTTTTTTTTTTTGCTAACAATTTGTTTCATAGTTTTGAAACTATTGATCGCATTAGAAAAATTTGTACACGTTCTTTAAAGATATTGTAAACCTTAATTTTTGTAAATTTAATTTGACAAAATCGGACTAGTTGTTTTTGAGTTATGACAACATAAGTGGAGAAATGTCTCAAAATATTGTCAATTTTACTTAAAAAATTTTTAAAAAAAAAATTATCCATAGAATTGAAAAATTTTACCATTTTTGTACTTAGGCAGCCATGATACATCAAATCTATATAGTGGTTAGTCAAGCCTTTTTTTGCTGTTGACCTGTGTTATTATTATTATTTAGTGACAACAATCATCAAAATGCAGTTAGAATAATTTGTTTATTTTAAAAACTTAAATTTTCTGATTTATCGGTTGAGTACATAAGCTGTCGGTGTATATTTTTTTTTATAAACACAGAAATTTTTTTCTTTTCTAAAGCAAATGTAAATTGGTTTTGAATAATTTTTCAAAAAAAAAAAAATAATAAAATAAAAAAAACATATTTCAAAACTACAGAAAATGTACAGAAAAATTTAATATAAAAAATTGTTATTTAATCATAATGAAAAACAATTCAAAAAGTTAATATGTAATAGGATGTATAATTATTGTTTTTAATTATCTTATTTTTACAGCTAAAGCTGAATAATATCGTTATAGCCTTTATGGACAATACTAAGAAGACTTCCTCGAAGATAAAGCATAAGGATAGAAATTGTTGAGATGGTGAACATTTTCATTGGAAGCTTTTCGTCATAAAAATCTCATATTTTTGGAATATTTGCTTAAAAACAGAGATCAAAGACTCTGAGTTCTCGTTGCGAAACTAATGTACTGTTTTTTCATTTCATTTTCATTCAAGATCAACTGAAAAGGGTGTAAAGTTCTTCCAAAGGAAAATGTTATCGCTATAAAAAACAAATTTTAAAGTATTCTCTATGGATATATTTTTATTGGTCTTTGGAATAGTTTCCTGCGTAAAAATAGTTTTGTGTAAGAATTCATTGTGGAAGAATTCAAAATTTTATAAATGGAAAAAACAATCTGTGTTTGTAAGTGTATGAATGCAGGAGTCAGAGTTAATCTTGAGCATAAACAGCTTAGAATCTTTGATCTTTTAATTTGGATTTTCTTAAAATAGTTCAGAAGCTGGTTTAATATTAAAAGAAAAATCAATATAGATAATTGTTCTCAGAATTGTGGTCCATTTATGTAAAAAATATTTTCAGAATCTTATATGGGAAAGGTTCTAAAAAACTAGTTTTTGTAAGAAAAATGTTTTTAAAAAGAGAAAGTTTTATCTCCAGAATGTAAGATTAAATAAAAGTTCAGTTTCAAAAAAAAAATCTTAAATGATATCATTAAATTCACCAGAACTTTTTATGTTAAAATTCCATTAAAAACGCATTAGATTTTATTGCTTTTTTTTATAAAAAAAAAATCAGATTCAGAATTTTCTCGGATTGCAAATTCTCTTTTCATAGAAACAAATTGTAGGAATTTCTTATAAAAATTCTATGATCTGTGTTTGTTAGGTAAAACTTTTTCTATTGCAAATCCAAATAAAAGATTATTGCAAAAAAACAAGATGCGGCAATTTGTTTCTGTAGAAGTGTTTAAATTTCTGACGATTTGTTGTGCAAATAAAAATGAGATTCTATGAATTTTCTCTATCTAAAAAAATTATTCTAAATAAATACAAGTTTTTGAAATAGAAAACAGTCTTCAAGATGATGCTAAAACTAGCAACAAAAATCTTGAATTTTTATAATTTTTTGTTTGATATTAATATTTTTATTAATTAAACTGTATTGTAATATTTTCTTCAAATAACATAAAATATAAAAAAATTAAAAAAAAAAAATTGATGGATATGGTTGTACTTCTTTTATAAATTCGATTGGGTTTACTAAATACATTTTTTCTAATTCGGCTGGGATAATTACCAAATATTAGTCATTCCAATTGAATATATAAAAAAATATTATATTGGTACATGTAACAACAAGAATTCGGTTGGCAAAAAATTCGGTTGTAGTAACGAATCTATTTTGTGTGTGTACGTGCATGTCGTAACATTTTTGTTACTAAAAAAACATTTTTTTCAGTCAAAGTGTTTACACGTTCTTTTTGTCCGTCGCATGTCGCTAATTTTTTTTTGTGTTTACATTTAGTTGTCCGCGTCTATGAAATAAACAATATTAAAAAAAAAAAAAAAAAAAAAAAAAAACATCCAAATCTTGTAAAAACAAATCACACATATTACATACTAAAAATAAAAAAAATAAAACAAAACAAAACCAAACTAAACTAAAATAACACAAATAATAACTAACTGTTCACAGCTAAAAATACAACAACACACATTACAACAACTACAACACAAACAATAAACAAATCTAAATTTACAACAATAACAACTAAAACCCTACCATAAAACAAAATAATAAAAAAACAAGTGGAAGCATTAAAGTCCGATGTGCCGAATTTGGTATAAAAAAAGATTAAATTCGGCTGTGACGAATTTTGGGATACCCTCCATCTCGGTGTTTTCATAAACCAGGGAAAGTGCAAACAATATTAATATCTATATTCTTTGTAAAAATAACAAAAATAATGTTGTTTTTATAAGTAAAACAAAATATGACTGATTGATTAATGTATTTGGGATGTTACAAAAGAAAAAATGTTTAATTAAAGTTTACTAAAATGAATCTGAATTCTGCAGTGGGTATTCAAAGGTTATTCTGATTACCTAAAGAAGAACGTGTAGTGAAAAATATATATATTTTATAGTTCCTTATGATGTTAAAAAAACTGTTGTAAAATTCGATTGTTGTTTGTCTCTTTGCCTATTTAATAATGAAAGAAATAAGGATTATTAAAATATATTTTTGGATCGTTAGAAGAGATGCAATGAATACAAACGCATAAAAACAGTTTCAAATAATCAGAATTTTAGATAAATTTAAGGAAACAAAAATACGCTTGCGGAAACATACATAATGAAATAATATGAAATGCCAGTTTACATTACAACACATGTGTTTATACTATACATCACATAAGTAAAACGGAAAGTGTGATGAAATAAGTTTGTCAAAAATTATAAAAGAAAATCTTTCGAGTGTTTAGGGTGTTTTCGAGACACAAAAATTAAAGAAACTGGTATTTCAAATTATTGTTTTTTCAGCTCAGTTGCCTTGTGCAATTCTCGTTTACGACTCCTAGAATAAGAACCCTAAGAAATTATCCCAAAATTCGATTGGTTTTTACACATCAATACTTTAATTTAGATTATTTTTGTATGTATCAAATAAAAATTAGGGCTTTTAAGGAAAACTAATGCATATAATCAAAAGATTTTAAGATGACGTATGCACCTTATATGTCTTAAATAAAAAAGTTCTGAAAGTGAATGTCCTTTAAATTTAATGGGGTTTTTAATAATTGTAATTAGAGTGTAAGAGTTTCCTTGCAAATTTATTAAAGGTTGAGAATGAAAATAAGTAAAAATAGTGTACGAAAAAAAGTTATCAATTTACATTGTTGGATTCGGGGATTTTGTTCCTGGATATTTTTTTGATCTGATAACGATTAAAGTGTCTGGCAACTCCGGTTAATGCAGTCAAATAAATAAAGAATTTTAACTCAACTATTTTGTTCTACCTTTTTTCTAATTGGTGATTTTTTGATTTGTTGGGGTTAACAAAAAAAGGTATATGGCAAGCCTGGTATATGGAAAACAAAAGAATACTTTATAAATTAGCTTAACAATTTTTCGAGGGCTTCTCACATTTGCACTCATAACCAGTGTTGCCAGGTTTGCAGAGCATAAAAACGACAAATTTTCTAGAAAAAATCGTCAAAATCGTCATCATATTTGAAAAATCGTCAAAATAAAATATATTTGTTAGAAGAGGGATAAAGTTTTAATAAAAAATAAAATACAATAATGTTATTCACATTTCAAATGTTAACGTGTTATCGTTGTAATATAACACGATTTTTGACACTTCTCTTTGGTTTAAACTTCGAAAATCATTATATTGTACAACGATATTCATATTTATAAAATGTTGAAACAGTGTGCCCCAGTAGGCTAGTTGGTAGCGTGCTGGCTTATCAGTGCGGGGGTCGTGGGTTCGATTCCCACCAGAGGCACTGATCTGTTTTCGCTACAACGCCCCGAAGGCCATAGTAACTAGTGCTCGGTTAGGGTAATAGTAAATAACTTGTAAATTTATGATTATTAATTAATAAAATAACAAAATATAATGTTGAAAGATCAAATAAATACAACTTTAAATCAAACAAATTTTACCACTTGAACTGTTAATCACTTATATCTGCATAATTCTGTGAACAACATTTCAGTGGCACAACTTTTTAAATATTAAATTCTTTTACAAAATTTGGAAATTCTTTAACAATAAGTCTGTTCGATTACTTTTCCTGTAAAGTTCAGTAAAAACTACTCAGTAACAAAATTACAAATAGTAAGACAAATTTACAAAAAAGTAAACGAACAGAAAATTTGTAGGAATTATTAAATTAGATAAAACAGCTTGTTTTAAATATTAAAAAAAAAATCAACTGGTCATTATGGAAAGGAAAAAGTTAATTGAAATTATCGACCAAAAATAATTTAAATGTTTTTTTAACTTCTTCCATAGTTAATTATTTAATAATTTTCACTTTCAATCCATAAACAATTAAAATTTAATTTAATTTTTGTTTTTGTTTACTAAAAATACAAGCATATTTTTTTAGTCATATGTTTTTTTCATCTTACAAATTCTTTCTGGCAAAAATGTATCCAGTAAAAACTGTAAGTTCTTTGGCATCAAACTGTCACTTTACTCTCTCTTTTTACCAGTTTTTACTGCGTATTTGTCTAAACGAACACCTTCCAGTAAAAACTTGTACAATTTTTGTGTTATCGAACAAACTTAATGTTATATTTTTTAATTATTAAATTTTGGCACTTTATTTATATTATTAGGCCTGTTTTTTAAGCCACCGGATTTATTTTTGGATTTATTTTGTTTCATTTAAATTGTATATATATCATCTTCCAACAAGAAATATATTCGGGCTAGAGCATCTGTTTGTTTCGCAAATAAAGGTCCATTCCTTGTGTTTTAACATGAAATTGTTTTACTTTTTATTTTAAATCTAACTCCAATAAAATTTATAAAAATTTAAAAAAATGTTCTAAACATATAAACACAGAAACTAAATTAAGCTAAACCCATAATGAATTTATAAAAAAATAAATGCGGTTTGAATTAAGTTTTATTCAATTCTAGAATTTTGCATTTTTGCAAAATTGTATTTCACATCATATTAGCATATAAAAGCAAGCTATCGATCAAAAAACAATGCTTTTGCTTTCAATTTTTAACGAAATAATATAAATTTAATAATCGAGCCGGCGATTTTATGAGAATGATAAATAAGTAGATCTTGCTGTCATATTAAATTATTGTCAAAAAATCGTCATTTTGGAAGCAAAAGTCGTCAAATAGTCATTAGTTATTTTTGGGTATTAAATATCATCAAAATGACGACAAATCGTCAAACCTGGCAACTCTGCATGCGATTGCTACTAAACATACGTACATACATACTGTATTACAAAACAAAACAAAAAAACAACAACAATATTTTGTGGGTTTTGTTTTTTAATGTTGATCATGACCATGGATGGTAACCGATTCTATGTGGTTATTGGTCGTAGTAACGGTATTTTCTTTTATTTCGGTAACGGTATTTTAGGGGAAACTATACTTCAGTGATTTCGGTAACGGGATTTAGCGTTAACGGTATTTTAGCGTTAACGGTATTTTATTTATTTCGCTAACGGTATTTTAGCG
>CM037851.1:59947956-59968109 GCA_021234595.1 Delia radicum | reverse complement strand
TAATTCTTTTAAAAAAATTCTGGGACCCCATAAACTATATATATTCTTGATCAGCATGAATAGAGAAGTCGATATAGCCAATGTCCGTCTGTCCGTCTGTCCGTCCGTCTGTCTGTGGAAACACAAAATACTCCTCCAATACAGAAGAGGTACTGCTAATTTTCAGTCAAATTGTTTGTTGATATCATGAGCAGTTTTCTAGTGAAAATGATCACAAATCGGTTTAACGCGTTCAAAAGTTATGAGTGAAAATGTGGGCAGACCTCTAAAATTTTTTTTTTTATTTCATCATACATCATACATACGTACATGCAATGTTATACACAAGAATATACGAAAGCAGGATGGCTGTCAATATCGCTGAATTACCGTCCACGATTCTAACACCTTTCAACTGACTATCGTTATCGCTTAAATACCGTTACCGATATTCTTGAAATACCGTTATCAGTAAAATACCGTTACCTTAAAATACCGTTACCGAAATAATCTAACAGATCTGAACAAAAAAACTTCTGTAAATAGATATATTTTCCCAAAGTGTGATCATAAACTAGACAGTCATTTAAACTCGGGCATAATGCGGTTAAAAATTGTGGTGGGCATTAACATTACCTGAATAACTAAAATAACGTTTATCCTTAAATGCCGTTAGCAAAATAATTGCAAAATCTTTTTTTCCCTAAAATAAAGTTACCAAAATATCTAAAATATCGTTACCGCTAAAATACCGGTTAGCGAAATAAATAAAATACCGTTAACGCTAAAATACCGTTAACGCTAAAATCCCGTTACCGAAATAACTGAAGTATAGTTTCCCCTAAAATACCGTTTCCGAAATAAAAGAAAATAGCGTTACTACGACCAATAACCACATAGAATCGGTTAAAATCATGGTCATGATCAACACTTAAAAACAAAAAAAAACCCCAAAAAATATTGTGTTTGTTTTTTTGTTTTGTTTTGTAATTACCGTATTTGTATGTACAGCCCTATGCTCCTTATAGGAACGACGGGAATATATATATATATGTAGGTACGGATGACTTAGTAGCAATCGCATGCAGAGTTCCCAGGTTTTGACGATTTGTCGTCATTTTGATGATTTAATACCCAAAATACACTAAATGACTATTTGACGACTTTTGCTTCCAAAATGACGATTTTTTGACAATAATTTAATATGTCAGCAAGATCTACTTATTGATCATTCTCATAAAATCGCCGGCTCGATTATAAATTTATATTATTTCGTTAAAAATTGAAAGAAAAACATTGTTTTTTGATAGATAGCTAGCTTTTATATGCTAATATGATGTGAAATACAATTTTGCAAAATGATAATCCTAGAATTGAATAAAACTTAATCCAAACCGCATTTATTTTTTTATAAATTCATTACGGGTTTAGCTTAATTTAGTTTCTGTGTTTATATGTTTAGAACATTTCTTTAAATTTTATAAATTTAATTGGAGTTAGATTTAAAAAAATAAAAAATTTTCATGTTAAAACACAGGCATGGACTTTTTTTGCGAAACAACAGATCTCTAGCCCGAATATATTTCATGTTGAAAGATGATATATATATGTACAACTTTAATGAAACAAAATACATCCAAAAATAAATCCGGTGCTTAAAAAACAGGCCTAATAATATAATAAAGTGCCAAAATTTAATAATTAAAAATATAACATTAAGTTTGTCGATAACACAAAAATTTGTACAAGTTTTTACTGGAAGGTGTTCGTTTTAGACCAAATACGCAGTATAAAAACTGGTAAAAAGAGAGAGTAAAGTGACAGTTTGATGCCAAAGAACTTACAAGTTTTTACTGGATACATTTTTGCCAGAAAGAATTTGTAAGATGAAAAAAACATATGACTAAAAATAAAAAAATATGCTTGTATTTTTAGTAAAAAAAAATTAAATAAATTTTAATTGTTTATGGATTGAAAGTGAAATTGATTAAATAATTAACTATGGAAGAAGTTAAAAAACATTTAAATTATTTTGTCGATAATTTCAATTAAACTTTTTCCTTTTCCATAATGACCAGTTGATTTTTGTTAATATTTAAACAAGCTAGTTTATCTAATTTAATAATTCCTACAAATTTTCTGTTCGTTTACTTTTCTGTAAATTTGTCTTACTATTTGTATTTTGTTATGAGTAGTTTTTACTGAACTTTACAGGAAAGTATCGAACAGACTTATTGTTAAGAATTTCCAAATTTTGTAAAAGAATTAGTATTTAAAAAGTTGTGCCACGGAAATGTTGTTCACAGAATTATGCAGATATAAGTGTTTAACAGTTCAAGTGGTAAATTAGTTTGATTTAAAGTTGTATTTATTTGATCTTCAACATTATATTTTGTTTATTTATTAATTAATAATCATATAATTACAAGTTATATACTATTACCCTAACCGAGCACTAGCTACTATGGCCTTCGGCGCGTTGTAGCGAAAACAGATCAGTGCCTCTGGTGGGAATCGAACCCACGACCCCCCGCACTGATAAGCCAGCCACGCTACCAACTAGCCTACTGGGGCAGACACTGTTTCAACATTTTATAAATATGAATATCGTTGTAAAATATAATGATTTTCGAAGGTTTAAACCAAAGAGAAGTGTCAAAAATCGTGTTATATTACAACGATAACACGTTAACATTATTGTATTTTATTTTTTATTAAAACTTTATCCCTCTTCTAACAAATATATTTATTTGACGATTTTTCAAAATATGATGACGATTTTGACGATTTTTTCTAGAAAATTGTCGTTTTTATGCTCTGCAAACCTGGCAACACTGTTATGAGTGCAAATGCGAGAAGCCCTCGAAAATTGTTAAGCTAATTTATAAAGTATTCTTTTGTTTTCCAGATACCAGGCTTGCTATATACCTTTTTTTGTTAACCCCCAACAAATCAAAAAATCACCAATTAGAAAAAAGGTAGAACAAAATAGTTTAGTTAAAATTCTTTATTTATTTGACTGCATTAACCGGAGTTGCCAGACACATTAATCGTTATCAGATCAAAAAAATATCCAGGAACAAAATCCCCGAATCCAAGAATGTAAATTCATAACTTTTTTCGTGCACTATTTTTACTTATTCTCATTCTCAACCTTTAATAAATTTGCAAGGAAACTCTTACACTCTAATTACATTTATTAAAAACCCCATTAATTTAAAGGACATTCACTTTCAGAACTTTTTATTTAAGACATATAAGGTGCATACTTCATCTTAAAATCTTTTGATTATATGCATTTGTTTTCCTTAAAAGCCCTAATTTTTATTTGATACATACAAAATAATCTAAATTAAAGTATTGATGTGTAAAAACCAATCGAATTTTGAGAAAATTTCTCAGGGTTCTTATTCTAGGAGTCGTAAACGAGAATTGCACAAGCAACTGAGCTGAAAAACAAGAATTTGAAATACCAGTTTCTTTAATTTTTTGTGTCTCGAAAACACCCTAAACACTCGAAAGATTTTCTTTTATAATTTTTGACAAACTTAATTTCATCACACTTTCCGTTTTACTTATGTGATATATAGTATAAACACATGTGTTGTAATGTAAACTGGCATTTCATAATTATTTCATTATGTATGTCTCCGCAAGCGTATTTTTGTTCCCTTAAATTTATCTAAAATTCTGATTATTCGAAACTGTTTTTATGCGTTTGTATTCATTGCATCTCTTCTAACGATCCAAAAATATATTTTAGTAACGCTTATTCTTTCATTATTATATAGGCAAAGAGACAAACAACAGGCGAATTTTACAACAGTTTTTTTAACATTATAAGAAACTATAAAAATTTATATATTTTTCAATACACGTTCTTCTTTAGGTAATCAGAATAACCTTGAATACCTACTGTTATAAGCATTCAGAATTTCAGATTCATTTTAGTAAACTTTAATTAAACATTTTTCTTTTGTAACATCCCAAATACATTAATCAATCAGTCATATTTTGTTTTACTTAAGCCCGTATGACACTGTATAGTTTTTGTATTGACAATCTAAATTAAAGCAGTACAAATATATTGTTACTCAATTTTTTAACTAGTGTAAAGAGTACGAACACATAGTGCCAAATTGTAGTAAATGTCAAAACAAATACTTTTGTGATCGATAAATCAGCGAAAAATTGGGATATCTGTCAAAAGTGCAAACGAAAATTTTGAACTTTATCTTGACATTTCTCACAGGCAAATAAGTTTGTTGTCAGTTTCTTTTTGGAACTGTCAGTTTAAAAAAAAAACAAAACTGTTTGTTTACAAATTGTATATATGTTTTATTCGCACATTAATGTTGTTTCTTTCTCCCAATACATCTTGAAACTATACAAAAACTATACAGTGTCATAACAGCTTTATAAAAACAACATTATTTTTGTTATTTTTACAAAGAATATAGATATTAATATTGTTTGCACTTTCCCTGGTTTGTGAAAACACCGAGATGGAGGGTATCCAAAAATTCGTCACAGCCGAATTTAATCTTTTTTTATACCAAATTCGGCACATCGGACTTTAATGCTTCCACTTGTTTGTTTTGCATTTTGGAATTATCTTCATTTGAAAAATGTGAAATTGCGTCCTACATATTAGAGCGACTTACTTTGTGTGGAGGGGAAAAGGAAAAAAAACCCTGAAAAAGTTCGTTAGTTTTTTTTATGGCGATTCCCAAAAAACTGTTGGGTCTAGCGGCGGCCGTTCATGAGCTAGACTATTTCTAAAATAGGTATTTTTTTTTAGTTTTTTGTCTATTTTCTCACTACAATATACTAGCAATGTACATCATATGAAAGGTTTCTTGAAGACTCGTCCAACGGTGTATATGACATGTAAGAGCATTAGGGTGTTCCGTAAAAGGTGATAGCTATCAAACAATGAGTATTAGAGAGCTGAATATGGAAAAAATAACGAAATTTTTTTAGGTACCGTCACTCGATTTAAGATTTCAAAAATTTTACGTTTTGGAAAAAAAAGTTGTCTAATTTTTTGTCGAAAAAGGCCTCAAAAGTTTCGTTGTATAGAGCTTATTATTGGAAAATATTCATAATTTTATTAGAATACTTTTGGTCCACCACAGCATTTTTTAGTTTTGAGCAAGTGAGAACACTAAATACACCAAATGCTGGCCAATGCCAGCCGTTTTAATAAATACAAAAAAGACCTTCAGCAACATTCGTTTATCAAATTTGGTTCTATAATGTTCAGCTTTAAATCCGAGGTTTTTCTCAGTTTTTACTATATTTTACTATTTTTGCACAATTTGTCATTACATTTCACGATTAGTCTGAAAATGTTTGTGCATAAGCAAAAAAAAAAAACAAATCAGAAAAAAAATTTCTGTTAAAAAGGAACATATAAAAAGTCCGTTCCATGAAAAAACGCGAAATGTAGTTAAAGTGTAAATGACATATAAGCGAGAACAGATAATCATCTTTTAGTATATCTGAACACCTTAAATATTAGGTGCACACAAATTCAGCTGAAAAGGTTAATATCTGCGAAAGTTATTCGAACAAAATTTTTCATTACAGTGATTGGCTACCAAATAATCTAAACATTTCAGCAAACTTATAGGCGTTTTTAAACTTTCTCAATTTCCTTAATTCAACAGATATTAAAAGAAAAATTTAAATTTTGTTTTAAAGGCAAGGAGCCTTTGTCTAAAAAGACACAGTTTTATTGGAAACTGAAGTCATTAATGAATTTCAACAAGAAAATATTACATTTTTTACACTCAAACATTTTTGTTTATTAAAAATGCATAAAAATGCATCGTTTTGCAAAAAAAGTGTATCGAAAAACAAAGTTCACTAATAAAGTCAGCATAGCTAACGCATCTCTTAAATAAAATTATTGTTAATTATAGTGTTAAAAGTGTTATAAATTAAATAAAAAGTGGTTAATTTTCTAATTAGTTGTACTCACGCAAAAAATTATAAGGAAATATGAGAAAAAATGTGAAGTAATCATAATATGTTTGCAAGAATCATAATATTATAATGTATAATGAAAAACTACACTTGCTTTTAAGTCTGTAGTAGGAAATTATCATAATATATTTGCAACAATCGTAATATGGTAATGTATGATGACGAAACTATTTTCCATGATCATAATATGTTAACTAGGACTATACTATGGTTATATAATGATTGCTACAAATATGTTATTATGATTGATAGTTATTTTTTTAATGAATTACAAATGTAGTCAAAACTTAATTTCTTTCTACAAATGGCTGACTTTTCACCTAAAAACAAAGATATTGTATCAGTGAGTGCACACTCTATTATCTCTCTTTGAGATAACCAAATTTGTTATATGAGTGTATGGTATTGCTCTCATACACTGGGACATTTGAGATGGAACAGAATTCGCTAAATATTGAGTGGAACGGTAACAGCCATCTAATTGTACGGTTGTTATTACTTTTTATCAGGCACGTGGAACATATTTGAGCACAAGATAGCATGGCGTATTGTATCAATATTCATAAGCACTTCATTACCCAGCAAAACCAAACATTACTAAACAATTGGTAAAGTAATGTATCGCCATTATATTACACCTTAATGTAATGGGTGGACACATTACCTTGTATGGGGCGAAGTAACTGGTTACTTATATGGTTACATGGTGGGAAAAAGTAATGTATCTATAAATAGATTTTCATAAAAAAAATGTTATAAAAAAAATTATTACAAATATTTTTTTAAATTAAACAAATAACGTGGTCACGCTGGGACTCGAACCTGGGGTCTCTAGTTGCCAACAATTAGTTAGGCAAGAAACTATACGAACTGAGCTACCGATGCATATAATATTTGGTTGCTTAAAACGTAAATGGATTCTTGTTTTCGTTCGTGATATCTAAAATATACACCTTAACCTCATGCTTACAAAAAATTCCAAAGTAATTTGTCTATAAATAGATTTTCAAATAGATATTTTAATAAATAATTTACGTTTACAATTCATGTATTATGTAATTGATGATCGTTAAGTATTTATTTTATGTTTTAAAGTAATGTAAAAGGTAATGAGGTAACATTACAAGGTAATCTAGAAGTGTTTATTAGCAGTAACTCATTACTTTATGTTATAAAATAATGCTGAATGTAAGGTATCTACAGTACAATGTATTGCATTATGTAACCAACCACTGAATGGTTCAATGATTGGTAGCACATTACTTTATGTTTCGAAATAATGCTGAAGGTAAGGAGTATTAATTACAAAGTAATGCATAATGTAACCCATTATAGGCAACTCATTGCTTTTTGATGAAAAATAATGATACAGGTAATGAGTACACATTTCAAGATAATGCATTACTTTTGAAATTTGAGGAAAAATTTCAAAGTTATGAATAAAACATTCTTTTCTAAATGCTTGAAAGGCCTGCTGAATCCGAATCCGAATCTAACCTCAGATTTCTTCTTCACATCAGGTTGAGTTGAAATTTTTTGATTTAGAATTTTCGTTATACATCATGAAGGTCAAACCTTAGTTTTTTAATCAATAGTGAGGAATTTCAGATGACAAATTTTGAAGAAAAGTCGTAACTCGCAATGTTATAACTTCCCGAATATAACAAAAAATGGGGATTTCTAAACTTTATATTAAGATATCGAAAACCTGATGTGATGAAGAAATTCTGAGGTCAGATTTGTAGTCCTAGGGTCATGACCTCTCTAAAATTGTGTAGGCAGTGTAGTCATATCTTTGATATTTGTCTACAGATTTTTTTAAAATACATTTTTCTGAAATCGGAAATGCAGTGATTTCAAACCCTATACTCACTTTTTGTGAAGTATGTTTTTTTTTTTTTTGTCAATACCTAATTTCAGACCACATGCGTTTTACATAAAGGAACTAATTTTGATCCAGTTCGTATAATTTTACAGTCACTTCATTAACTCAAACAAATCATATTTACCAAACAAAGTACATAACCAGAGTTTCGGCATTTTTGAGAAAAAATGAGTTTTTATAAATGCGATCAGAGTCATAAGTGAGGGAATTGAAAAACCAATGATGAAATATTTTCGAAATGATGACTGCTCCGACACCATATGGGTTAAACAATTCCAAACATCGTAACACAAAATGCAACTCCATGAATAACATCCCATTTGTATATAATATCTGACATAACCTAAAAATAAATAATAATTATATTTATTTATTCATTGTTAATAAATTTACAAAAAATATTAATTAAAAAAAAGGACTGTATACAAATTAAACAGAAACTTAATACAAACAAAAAAAAAAATTACCATAGATGTGACATGGCACTCCTGCAAGCCCCTCAAAATTTCTATTGTAAACACTAATAAGTGTATATGTTAAGGACAACAAAGAGAGATATGTGATAAAACATTTTCCTCGGACTGTTTTTACATTTGACGAAAAGCTATAAATTAAAATGATCAAAATAAAGAATGGTATCGAAGCTACCAAGGCTGGAAAGAGAGAAAGTACACATAATATTTATACAAATGTTTGTGATGTTAATTACTATGTCAAGGAATTTAATGCAAACACAAGAATGTTTGTCTCAACACTCCAAAACTAATTTTGACCGGTAACAAAATTAATTAAGATGGCTGGCGTTAATCAAATCTGGACTCCGAAAAGATTCATATGAAGCAGTCTAACATTGTACTCTGATTAGCCTCATGATTAAGCTAGTCACTTGGAAAATTGTACACACAGAGAAATATAGTGCCAACCGAATTTAAAATTGTATTTTAATGGTAACAACACTTAGAATACTATGTAGGTAAAGACCAAAGCAAATATAGTTAAAAACAAATGAAATTTAACTTAAGGAAACGACGACTTACATTTCCGTAAATTCAAATAACTTTGTCACTTGTTTTTTAATGTTCAAAAAATTATGAACAATTGTAGTAAATTAAAATAAACCACATATGCAGTAAAAATAAACAAACATTTTTTTTTTTATTTTTTTAACAGAAAACGAATGTAAAAAGTGAATGTAAAATCATAATACAGTAATTTTATGTGGTTTTTTTTTTTAAATGAACTA
Organism: Delia radicum; assembly: GCA_021234595.1. Taxonomy (NCBI): domain Eukaryota; kingdom Metazoa; phylum Arthropoda; class Insecta; order Diptera; family Anthomyiidae; genus Delia; species Delia radicum. Next base: position 59,959,011 of record CM037851.1, on the reverse strand, counting down.
CAAGGTTAGGAAAAAAATTGCAATTGTTCTACAATTAACTAACATTTACATTAAAAATAAAGAAACTGTATTACAACACAGACAAGTAAATATTTTGAAAGCAGAAGTTCCCTGAGTGAACTTACAAAATCAGTTAAAAATTTAGTTGAATTTAATACACTTTGTTGCGAAAACTAATGTTTAGTTGTTACAAACCGACTGAAATTCATAATAACAGAATTTGAGTCGTAGTAACCGAATTTCAGTTGGCAAATAGCAAAATTTTTCTCTTTGTGTATATAATTTTCTTCACCGTTACCCGCTAGGTGTATAGATTGGGCCCTTCTACGGCTATCAAGGGAACTCTGTTGGATGGTTCGATGAAATTTGAATATAAAATAGAAGAGACAAAAGTAAGAAAAAATTGGTAAGAAACATGCCTGCCCAATCTCATAAAGAATATCCCACTTACAATCTCGACTCACAAATGTTTTAGTATGATACCTCAAATTCAAAGTCATTTATTTAACTTTAAGAAAAAACAAAAAAAAAAACTTTAATATCTTAATAAATATAAAAATCATTTGCATATTTCGCGGAGTGCATCGTAAATATTATCATATTAATACACTGTTCTAACAAGTTATGGATTTTGTTAAACATCTATCTGTATTTTATAAAAATTTTATGTCATGCAGTTTTTCAAAAAATTTAATGAAAAATTTAATTTTGTTTTTTGTAAAAATTTCGTACTACTAATGAATAAGTTTCATTAAAAACTATTTCACTGAAACTATGAAAGTTTTGTTATGTGACTCCATTTAAAGTCAGATATGTCTTAATCATAATATACATGTTTTTAAAGATAAAACTACACTAAGCATATGATGTAGGTAAAGACGACAGCCTAGTAATCAAAAACAAATGAAATTTCACTTGAAGAAATTACGACTAACACTTCATTAAATTCAAGTACCATTTGTTAATAATGTTCAAAAATTTAATAACAAATATAGTTATAATGAACCACATATGTTACTAAAAAAACAAACATTTATTTGTTTTATATTTTAAATAAAAAAAAAAACTTCTGTATAAAATGGATGTAAAATCATAATACAGTAATTTAATGTGGTTTGTTTTTTAAATAAACTACAAGGTTAGTAAAAAATTTAATTTGTTCTAAAAATGACTGACATTTACATTAAAAATAAAGAAACTGTATTACAATCTAAACAACTAAATATTTTTTAAGCAGATTGTATTTTTACCCCTGATTGTATTTTTACCCTGGTATTTTTGTTTAACATTATTTGGACATAATTTTGAATTGCATTAAATTTCTTGGTCTACTGTTAAAAACACAACAATACAAATTATTTACCAGTTCTTGAATACCATGGAATGTGCAGCGGTTTAGCACAAAACACAGGATTTACAGTTAAGGATCCATTTAATATGTTTCCATCAAAACAATATTCATCTTGTGTTAAATTTGTGTTACGGGAATGTCGCAGTAATATGCCATCCTAAAAATATTTATAAAAATTATAATTATATAATTCGACAACTCATCGTTCAATGCAAATTCACTTAACAAAAACCAAAAAAAAAAAAAATACTTGTTTCATTGATTAAAGTGTTGTTTTTAACCCTACTTCTTAACCCGAAAACGTGAGATGTATTTGTCTGTTTCCATCAAATCCAAAATTCATTAAAACTGCAAGTTCGGGTCGGGATACCTTCCTTGCTAGTTTGGAGCAAATATTTCAACAATTCTGTGATTTAGAAATAAAATTAGTTCAATATAGTTAATTAAAAATAGTAAGGTAGTAACAAGGTTCCCAGGAAAAAATTACACATTCCAAAAAGAAGGTGATGCCCACACTTGCTTACATATCTCATTGCCAAATTTAGTAACTGCAATACCAAACACATTCCAACGAAAGGGTCAAAAAGGAAGTATTTAGTATTGTAATCAATTCTTTAAATTTAATTGACCTAAAAGTAACTGGTTAAAGAAGGACTTATCACAGGACTGGTATAATTTAATACAGAAGCAGTGTCAAACTGTCCTAAAAGTATCAAGAACATACCACTTAACCAGAATGCTTATTAACAAGAAAAAGCAGGTTGACCAGAATTTTATCCATTGGAAGCTGTTTAGTTTTCGTTTATTTTTATGCCCATCTTTGGTCAGTCCTGTGGCATGCCACTATGTGGTTTAAAGCAGGACAAATGACCCCCTCCTATGACAAGCCCATGTTAAAGTTGCCAGTTGTTTACATAGGGTAGGGTTTAGCAGAGGACCGTTCTCTGGCACGAAGGGACCGATCCTGTGGCACGCGCAGGACCGGTCCCATTCACCATAGGGTATTTACTTAAAAAAAAAAATAACAATGTTATTAACTCATATGTATAACTTTTTGTACTCAAGAAGTAATCAAAAACTTTTTCTTAATAAAAGCACGTTATTGGAAGTAGTTCCTCATTTTGAAAAATTAACCCTATGGGAATGGGACCGGTTGTGCGTGTGCCAAAGGATCGGTCAATTCGTGGCAGAGACCGGTCCTTTGCTAAACCCTACCCTATGTAAACAACTGACAACTTTAACATTGGCTTGTCATAAAAGGGGGTCATTTGTCCTGCTTTAAACCACATAGTGGCATGCCACAGGACTAACCAAAGATGGGCGTGCCACAAGACTATCGCAAAAGGGGCACGACGCGTCGTATAAAATAAACGTAAACTAAACAGCTTCCAATGGGTAAAAATCTGGACAACTGGCTTTTTCTTGTTAATAAGCATTCTGGTTAAGGGGTATGTCCTCCCTTTACCAGTCACAGGATTGGTAATTTTAGGACAATTTACACTGCTTAATCCACTTCAGTATTAATTTATACCAGTCCTGTGATAAGTCCTTCTTTAACCAGTCACTTTTAGGTCAATTGACTCCTCATTTCCCATAGGAAAGTTATACAATTTTAAAGAATTTATCTTTAATATTTTTTTCAAACAAATTTTTATTTGCAGGAAAATAATACTAAAAACAGAAATTGCATGTTGCCAAAATTTTGTTAAACTGTGGTTAGGTATAAATTAGGGATGCACACCTGAACAGAAAATTGTGAGTGAAAGTTGAAATTACTGACGTTATCGTGAGTGATTGTGCGTGAGTCATATTTTTGTTTTAAATTTATATTTTTAATTGTTTTATTTTGGGAAGAGTTTATATTGTCGTGGTTCATAGCTCCAAAATTAGAATTTTTTCCGGATGAGGTTTAATTGTTATATTTGGGTGACTCAGGAGAATAATTTCTTTGTTTTTTGGTCGATAAAATTATCTGTGTTATTAAATGAGGTTTTTGGATTTCAACTCTATTTTTTAAATTCCAATTGATAGTTTCCTAATTTTAAATTAAATATTACTTGGATTTAAATTAGATAATCTGAAATTTAATTAATATTTTCTGATTTTTAAATACAACGAACTCTTAATTTTGAACGATTTTTTTTTCAAAGGGAAATTTAAAATTAATATTTTATAATTTTCGTTATTTTTTTTAATTTTTAATTAAAGTTTTTTTTTTCTCATATTAAATGAAATTTTCTGAATTTCAATTGATGTTATCTAAATTTCAATTAAAACTTATTCTAATTTTCATTTGCAAATTTTCGATTTGAATACGGACGTTTTAGAACCATGGAACTATATCTTTATTAAAAAAATGTATGTAGTTCTTAAAAATATAAAGTAAATAGTTCTTCGATAAAAAGTACGTAATCAATTCTACAGAATCGATTTGTTTAGTCTCACGCCCTGTTAAAAGAATCGAATAGGTAATCTAGTAAGGAATGCGTTCTGCCCAAAATGCTTGATTACAAACCCCCTTACCTTTTTTAAAATTTTTTGCTGGGTTCATACTAATATTTCGATCTGGCTAAAGATCTCATCAGAACCCGAAGTTTTAGAAAAGCTAGAGCCTCCAGAATAGCAGAGCTATAACAAAAAACCTATTAATCATCATTTTTGACACCAATAAAAAAAAAATACCATAACTGAAATAATTGAAATGACGTTATCATTAAAATAACTTAACGAAATAATCTGACAAGATTTAAAAAATATATCGCTGTAAATAGGTACAGTTTCCCAAAGTTTGGTGTACATTAGCATTACATGAATAATGCAAATGTACACCAATACCGTTACCGAAATAACTGAAAAGCCGTTATCGCTAAACTAACGTTGCAGATATAACAAAAATACCATTTCCGCTAAAATATCGTTACCAAAATTTTCTTTAAAAAAAACTTAAATTCAAAAGTAAAAAAAATTTTAAACTTTAATTGGTATTTAGAATATCTCTACATATTTATACTAATAATATAAAGAAAATTTTGTTTTTTACTTCTCATCGAGTAAATATAACAATACGGGGTAAAGCGTTGATCTTTTTCCTTCAAAATTTGGGTAGAATAATTCTAGCCCTTCTACATTGGTTCTCTGATGATTTTCGGTGACGCGAAATGAAACATGTAAGGACCTGTCAGTAGATAAAGTCTGCTATAAGAAGCGGGGCAAAAACTTTTTTGAGTAATAAATAAATATTGCACGGTTTTTTGTTTAACAAAAAACAAATGATCTTGAACTCGAATAATCTTGCTCACATCATAATGTATGATAAAAGATCGAAAAATAAACTTTTGGTTTTAATTTTTAAAATTTAAAAGTAAAACATGTAAAGAAAATATATATAAAATACCAGTAAAGTTTCCTTTAAATACCGTTTCAAAGTTACAAAAAAATACTCTTTTACCGTTATCTTGATTGTATATTGCAACTTATTAAATCGAGTTTGTAATACTCTCAGCTAGACTTACAACCTACACTATATCATTTGGCTATTGAATTTTCTATGTTGCAGCACCGTGTAATTGTACCAAGTTTTATGAATTGGTTGGAATAAACCAACCACATTTAATCATTATTCAATAATTTTAATTGTAAATACTTAAAATTCATCATCAGAATAATTAAAATAGAATAATTAAACAGAAAATATATGAAATTAACCAAAACACAGTCACATCATTCAAACTATTGGTTTTCCTTATCAATATTGAAAAAACATTTTCTACAACATTACCTTTAATAACAACTACCAACCGCTTTTCGGAGATTGTATCCCTTGAATAAAATATTTACAGTTAAAATCAAAAAACAATCAAGTCTATCTAGTTTTCGTTACAAATTCTAAAATAATATAAAGATTTCAATAGTTCTGGTAACTCTAATAAAATATTAAGATTAGCAACCAAATTTCTGTTGTAATGCTTAAATGTTGTTGGTTACAATGGAATTCCAACCAATTTATTCTCTGTGTGCACAAAAAACGACATTTTTATGATTTTAGTAAACTTTTAAGAAAAAAATATTCAAGGTAGAAATTTGAAAATAAAAATTCAAATTTAGTTTAGGCTAGAGGTAAAGTAATTGCCTGACAAGCAGAAGGTCGCTGGTTCGAGCCCAGTTCGCGGAGAAGAATTTATTATTAATAATATAATTTTAAAATGATATCAATTTTTTTTTATAGTTTGGTAACTAAAGGGTCCGGCATCTAACGTTTTTTTTTCAACTTGTGCTTATTTCGTGAATGGTAACACTTAGCTCATGTCTGATTTGGCAGATAATTAGTTTTATCCTTCCACTGAACGAATATGGTTGTGTATATGCTTGAACAACGCTGGGAAATATTGCGACATTACTTTGAAAATCATGGTAATGTTTCAGAATGTGCGCCCTGTTTTTGAAGATCGCATTATCAGCCGCAGAGCTGATGTCGCTTGGCCACCTCGGAGCTGCGATTTGACACCGTTGGACTATGGGGTGGCGTCAAAGATAAGTGTTACGCCAACAAGCCGGAGACAATTGACTCTTTAAAGGACCATATTCGTGAAGCCATTGGTGAAATACAGCTGCACACAATCGATAATGTGCTTAAATTGGAACGATCTTGTAGGCTACTGCAAGGCCAGCCGAGGCATCCATTTGAAGGACATTATTTTCCATTATTAACCGTAAGGATTGTACTTTCAAATAAAAAAAAAATTGAGAAAATATTTAGTAGTTTTTTTTTATAGCATTTTCAAAAAAAAGGTATTTGGGAGACCTTTGATAATAAAATATTGGGATTAGCAACCGAATTTCTGTTGTACATACAAATCTTTTTTTTAGACAAATACTTAAAATTGAAACAAGAAAATATTCAAGGTTGAAATTAAAAAAAAAAACATATTTAAATTGGGGTTAGGCTAGAGGTAAAATAATTGCCTGACAAACCGCTTCGAGCACAGTTTGAGGCACATAATTTTTTTTATTAATAAAATAAAGTTTTGTCCATAGACACAAAACATTCAATTGCTTCGAAATTTGTAAATAATTGCCGGTTGTTACCATTGTATTTAAATGTAATAATAGTGACAGTACGTGGAACCACAAAATTCGATTGCAACTACAAAACTGTTTTTTTTTCTGTGATTCTCATTTTTTGTAAAATGTCTCATATGTACCATTTTTTTTTGTTTATACCATGGACATAATGTGTGAAATAACAATTCTATTCACTTGAAGTTTTTTTCGTTCCACTGTTTCACCCGTTGAAACCAACACCGGCTATCAAAATATTGTTTTTAATGAATTTTTGGGACTTCTTGGTGTAACTTCTTACCTCAAATAGGGTCCAATTCTGTTTTGGAAACACTTCTGGAATAAGTATTCTAAAGTTCGTAGACCTACATATCATCTCACTGACTATTGGATAAAAATCATGTATTAAATGTTTTTCTATTAACTTTCCATTAGCCAATGTTATATTTTCGTAAATTTTTTATCCATTTCGGGTGTTGATTTTTTGTGATAAAATTCTATAAATTTATTGAAACAAAACATCATGCACTTTTTTACGGCACAAATGCAACCACGTTTATACGGCTCAACATCATCGATTCTGGTACCATTATGAAGAATTTTAAAGTCATAGTCCTGTACTAAGTCGGGTGTAATTAAGGTGTCATTATTAAATAAATATGAATTGTTTGGCAATTTTTGAGATGTCGTCAAATCAACTGTATACTCATACGAACACTTTTTTATAATTTCACTGTTAGTTCTCGTCATTAAAACTAAGGATATAATAAAAATTAAAATATTGAATACAAAATGCATTTTGATATAATTTTCTTTTAAATTGCAATTAAAGATTATTTTTATCGAGTTCTTATTGTGCAAACTTGTCGACTGTTTACTAAAGACTGCATTTAAACTGTAGTAATACAACGTATAAGAATTTTTAAAAATTAAAATTAAATACAAGTAAAAATATTACAGCCGGTCAACACCGGTCATCTGATACCCTACAGTATTTGACCCCAAAAATGTTTGGATTCGAAATTGTAAAGGGTCGTAACGGTGTTGTGTCCAAAAATGTTTAATAAATCTGATCAATGTGTAAAAAAAAATATTTTTTTTTTGCAAAATGTAGTATTTTTTTTTTTTTTTTGGCTCTAGGTGAGTTATTAAGAAAATCGCAAATATGGGGGACTACATAAAGATAAAATCAGGAATAAGTTTCATCAAATTTCGTCCAATGTAACAATTTCATCAACATTTATGAAACGTTTCGTACGCAACAAAAATTAAAATGACCATATCATGATCCATATCGCTCATTTACTGCAAGACTGACATAACTCAAAAAACACGATTTTGGTCACGTTTTTTATAAACAGGGGTTTTTATGTATTTTTCTCTTAGTCAGAGTTGTGTGAGAATTCACTAATTATCGAGAGACCCATGAGTACAATTGGTTGTTTTAGGCATTGGTGCTAATCAATGGTTACCATTATAATAATCAATGCGAATTAAAAAATTGCATTGGCATTGACCACAAGTAAAGTCAATTGAATTTCCATGCCAATAAAAAAATTCCAAAGCATGGTTACCATATAGTTACTATGCAGCTGGGAAAAAAACGACCTGCTGGGAATATAAATGCTGTTAATATATTTTTGTTTGGAAAACATTTCCGTTTCCCACTTTTCTAATGTAACATGTTTACTCGCAAATATAATTATGTTTGCTTGTAAATATATATATATATATGTTTGGAACCTGTGAAAAACGTCTAATAGCAAACATATATATGTTTGGTTTCATATATATATCGTGATTTTGCATAACTCAAAAAATACGATTCTTTTATAAATTATGGGGGTTTTAATGTATTTTTCTCTTAGTGAGAGTTGTGTGCGAATTCGATAATTATCAAAAAACCCGTGAGTAGCACAGTTTCTCTATGAAGCATATACTCTTTGCACCCACTTTAAAGAAAAAATAAAATATGTTATCATCTATCTCGAAAAGTATACATTATATTAATATGACATTTTTATACAATATAAAGCATGATATAATTAATAGGTCTGCATCATTAACTCAATAATCGCATTATTTGACTTATGACAGTCTTAAAGTAAATGAGCGATATGAACTTTTTCTATACAGAAATAATGAAAAAAATATCCTTTATATATACAGTGAAACATTGGACGAAAATCTATGAAACATGTCATAAATATGATGAAGCTTTTCCTTTGAACATGTACCGATTTAAAGACCGATTTATTAGTTTATGTGTTAAATTTCATACAGATGGCGGACATCACTAAATCGACTGAGAAAGTCGATTCTAAGTCGATGGGTATACAAACTACAGCACAAAGAATTTGTATTGAAAAATTGTGCAGTTTCTATTTGGAATATAATTAACAATAACTTGCAACCGCAAAAAGATCGATTGTTTTTCAAATTACGAGTATAAACTTATTAATATGGAAACAATTAATCATGGTTTAATTATAAAGGTCATCTAACCGAATTGTTTCCGTATGCGACAAATTACAGTGCAAAAATATTTACGAGTTTCATGTTTCGAATAAAGTCGCACTAGTTATAGGAAAAAGTTTTGATGCTTACAAAGAATGAGGCAGTTTTTCGTTTAAAATGTTTCAACTCCTTCCCATGCCTATTGGCGGATAAAAATGCTGATTTTGGCTGAATATATATGAAGTCTAACTTTACCATTACATTTTTAAATTTTTAAAAATATAAAATGTATTAAGATATTATTTTGGTAGAAAATATTGTAACTTTGTTGTTTAAGGTACCAATACGCTTTGCAATATGACTGCAAATATTATTGTCAGTACTGTTGTCATTGTGCCCTACACAGTGCGATAAGATTTACAATACATTTGCACAAAATATGGCACCACACTTTTGTTGTGTTGTGGAGGGATAACAAAAGTGCACAATGTAGCCAACACCCTAAAATATATTTTTAACATTTCTTAGTTGCGCAATAAGAACCAAATCTTCTTGATTTTTTCCAATATATTGAACAAACTTAAGATATGACATACACATTGGTAATATTTTGCCCAATAGCAAAAGTTGCAGAAAACTCTTGGGAAGTGTATGGCTACTAGAGTATTCAAATTACTCTGGTTTGATTTTGTTCGAGTAACTTGATTTTGAGGTTTTTAAACTCAATCGATTAATCGAGTAAGATTTAAAAATTAATCGAGTAACTCGAATAACTCAAATAATTTAAAAAATTTATTTCATTAGTTTTTCCTTAAAAACACAAAATTATTCATGAGTTCCGAAATGTATTTTATAAAAAATGTATAAAATGTATTTATGTAAAAATAAAAGATCTTCTAACACAATATTCAATTGAAATGTGTTACTTCATATTCTTTCGTTTTATAAAGTTCGACATTAAGAAAACATTCGGGATATTACTGTTAGCATTTATTTGCTAATACCAATCAAATATGGCATTATAAAAAAGTATTTTCCGCTGATGAAACGGTAAAAAGATGCACCTCGCTTACAAAGTTTTCAATTTTTGAAAATTTTTCATAAATTGCTTTAAGAAAAACATCTATTGCGACACATAATTATTAATTTTGACAGGCTAAACACTCATATTTTGAGATTTTTGAAATCGGACTAAGGGTTATCACAAAAAATTAAATTTTTTTCCTATATTATAGAATTTTTTTAAAAATTATCTTAGAACGTTTAGTTCTTTCACACAAATACTAAACAGAACATGCTTTCAATCGACAATACCCAGTAAAACAATGTCCTGTTTTAGAAGAAGGATAAAACAAATGGATGTAAGTGCTTAATATTACAATAATACTGAGAAGCAGCAAGATAAATGTATAATTTTCGTAAAAAAATAAACAAACAAAAATTTTTAGTACAGTGATATATTAACGTCATATGGACAGTCGCAAATAATTTTTAATTAATATGCATTTGACAAATTTTTAGCTTACTGTTTTCCCTAACAACGATGCAGGTTGTAAGCAGCTTACCCAAATCCCTTACAAGGATGCAGGTTGTAGTGCAGAAAGTTTCATATTGTGGATTATAACCGATCTGTAAAAAGTTTCCCGAATGATTTTCGATTGTTTTTGGTGTTTTCTAGTATTTAATAAAAATTAATTAGTCATTTAACTGTTTCTGAAGAGCAAGCACGTGCAGCGGTTAAAACATAAATAAAATTATTATATTATTAAGTTTGATATAATATTTATTAAAAATAAAAATTATGTTTTTTCGACCTTTAATTGTGCAATGAAAATGAAAATTATTCAAGTTCGAGGCCATACTCTACAATCCTTTATTAGGATATTGTCCTAACAAATAATCTATAGAGTTTTCGTTTTTAAATTTATTCTTTGACCCTTTCAGGAATGTGTTGATAGATCTATTTCGTGAATTTTCTAGGTTCCCATCATCAGAACACGTTTACTTCGAGTTCATATAGAGCAATTCCATATGAAAGCGATCACCTTTTGGACGACCCCTCTCCGATTTTAAAATAAAAAGTCTCAATCGATTGCCCAGCAAAAAATAATGTACCTACATATTTTTTTTTTTTTATAGTGACTGGTTTAGTGGTGGTGTGCACCACTGTCATGTGACAAAATTAAAAG
>CM037851.1:59774377-59947856 GCA_021234595.1 Delia radicum | reverse complement strand
CAATTTCTAGAAAACTCTCAATAAAACGAAAATCAAGCCAAAGTCAAATAGCAATACATAACCAGATCCACAGTGTAGATCACATGCAGATGGCAGTGTTAAAAAAAAATAATAAAAACCTCATGCCTATTCCTGAGTGTGGCAATTTAACAAAAATCAAAATCAATAAAAAATAATTAAAAACAAAAATTTCTGCAAGCGCCTTTACAAAACCCCCCCGCCCAACAAAATCAGATTTCGGGGATTTTATGAAAGTCACGAATCTGATCACGCTTGCAAATATTGCAGTCTATTGACGAATGTCCTTAGCGTGATAGTTCCCTAGCAAATTTCCATTAAGATTCTCCAACTCATAATAGCTATTACCCAATTTGCGTCGTATGCGCGCTTTAACAAAAGTAGGTGCCAACTTGCGTTGTAGCCTTGCTCAGCATTACTCTGCTTAAAGTTTCTTCTGCGAAAGACCTCCTGACCTACATCATAGGACACCTCCCTGGATCTAAGATTATAAGTCCTTTCGTTTCTTTAAAATTGTTTTTGGTACGAGTTCTGCAGCCTTTTTACTCATTATATCAAGAGAATCATTCTATTAAATCTAACCGCGCGATCATCCAACATATTAAGCTGGCGTAAAAGTGGATAAGTCGAACCATTTGTCACCATATGTTGGCCAAAAGCCAGGTAATATGGTGAGGTGCCAACAGCCGAATGGACAGCCGAGCGCAACGCACAACAGATGCTACTTAACAACTCGTCCCAATTTTTTTGGTCGGGCCCTTACATACGATTTTATAGCGGCTAATACAGAACGGTTAACCCTTTCGGAAGCGTTCGCTTGCGGAGCATGTACCGCCGTGTATACGTGGTTAACACCGTACGTGTAAGAAACTGATTAAACTGATGAGACCGAAATTGCGATCCGTTGTCAGAAACTACCGTTTCGGGCACTCCAAATGTATGGAATAATTCAGTTTCAAGATATTTAACGACAGGATCAGCTGAAAATTTTTTTTACGGGTTTTAGAAAGGGAAATTTGGAAAAGTGATCCAGTACAACGAATATTCCGATATGTCCCGAACGTGAGCGCGGATATGGACCAAGGAAGTCCACATACAATTTTTGGAAAAACCGTTTGGTCTCAGCGATCTTTCCCATTGGAGGTCGAAGAACTTGATTTGGGTGCTTTGATGCTTTACAAATTCCACAATTGTTAATATACGATTTAACGTCAACAGCTAAATTCGGCCAGAAATAATACCGACGTATTCTCTCTAACGTTTTGTTTATGCCACTGGCGATGACAACGGGTTGTCATGAGCGCGACGTAAAACTTCCGGAACCAGTGCCCGAGGGATCCATAATTTCCAGGCCATATCGTCCTGTAATTTTTCTCCCGTAGCGTGCTCCGTCCGTCTATACAAATAACCCTCAACTATCTTCAAGTCCGGAACCTTGTCCAAATTTTACCTATTTTTTCCAATAAATCCTTTGTTCGTCAGATTGAAAGTGTGTGGAACTAAGGTCCACCGAAAGCCTGAATCATTATCGAAGTCATCTAAACTATCTATCCCTATCGCGGACAAGTCCTCAGTATTGGCCCTAGACAAAGTATCCGGAACTACATTCAGACTACCACGCCTATGCTGAATGTTAAATTTGTATCCCTGCAACTTTAAAGCCCACCGAGCTAACCGCGTACTCAGATCCGTCTGGGACATGAGCCACTTCAATGACGCATGGTCAGTGATAACAGTAAACTCATGTCCTTCGACATAGGCCCTGAATTTTTTATACTTAACAGAGCTGCCAAGCACTTTGTTCGGTCACCGAATAGTTACGTTGGGCTTGGTTGAGTTTCTTAGACATAAATGCCACCGGAACCTCTTCGCCCTCCGCATTCTTCTGAACAATACACTTCCTATACCTGTTTTGCTAGCATCGCAATGTATGAAAAACGGCTGCGAAAAATCAGGGCTGTGCAAAACAGGAGCGGTACTCAAATGGGTTTTTAAAGTTTCAAAAGCTTTTGGGCCTCTTCGGTCCATACAAATTTACGTTTTCCTTTTAACAGATCAGTCAAAGTGTGTGGTAATAGAAGCGTAGTTCCTGATAAATTTCCGGTACCAACCTGTCATCCCTAAAAATCTTCGGATTTGCTTTACAGATCGCGGAACTGGAAAGTCCGTAATGGCGGACACTTTTCCGGATCCGTCTGAATAACCCCGTTACCCCACCAAATGGCCTAAATACTTAACTTCTGGGACACAAAAAATGACTCTTTTCTACGTTATTGTCAGTCCAGATTCACGCATTTTAATTGCAACAATCCTTAAAACCTCCAGATGCCTCTCGAAAGAATCCGAAATGATCAGAAGATCGTCGAGATAAACAAACACTTCCGTCCTGAGAGCCGGGGGAATGACTTGTCCATAAGGCGGGACATTGTCTGTGGGGCATTACAAAGCCCGAAGGGCATTACCTTATAATGGTAAAGCGGCCTCCCAGGTACGGTAAATGCTGTCTTCTCACGAGATCCCATATCTAACGGAATCTGCCAAAAGGCATCCTTTAGATCTAAGCTTGTTATAAATTCGGCTTGGGAAGCCTACTTAAAATGCCGTCAATTTGTGGCAAGGGGTAGGCATCACCAACGGTAACCGAATTTAATTTCCTACTGTCTAAACAAAGTCTATTCTTTCCGGGTTTCCTATGCAAACACTACGGGAGAAGACAGGCGCTATTTGATTCCTCAATGACTCCGAGAGCAATCATGCGGTCTAACTCATCGTATATAAGTTTCTCGACCGCGGGCGAGACGGGAAATGCCGCTGTTTAATAGGCTTTGCGTCGCCCGTATCGATAACAGGAGAAAGAACGCTAGTTTTACCTAGACCCTCCTTAGCGAAAGAAGGATACATTGAAATCACGTGACCCAAACGCTGTTTTGAATTTCAGACAAAGGTATTTGAGTGGCCACTTTCATTAATTTCAGAAGGCATATTCAAAGAATTTATGTACGTTAATCCTGGCGGTAGTAAATCGAAAAGTTTCAAAAATCGACTCCAAGGAACAGATCCTTTTCTAAACCGGGTACAATAAAAATATCAACGGGCTTTTCAACCCCTTTAAATGAGATAGTTGTCTCAATAAAACCGACGATCCTTTGTCTACCACCGTTCGCCGTTCTAACCGAATTTTTAACTTTCTATAACGAGATCCGGAAGCTAGAAATTTTCAGCCGCCTTTGAACCCAAACAACTGATGGAAGCCCCGGTATCCATAAGACCTACATCTTTTCCCCAAAGAGGATGACCTCAGCATATGGCCTTATGTCGCACGGGTCACACAAACTGAGCAGATAATTTTCTTGTTAAGGTCCTTAACTTTTTGCCAAAACACACGCATACGATTAGCTGAACGAGTTGGTTTCGGGTCACTACTAAAAATTCGACTACGAGCCTCATTATATTCCCTCAACCGTACATGAAAAGGTTTGAAAGATTTTGAACTAACTTCTGATGGCCTAAAATTAGAATTCTCACTATTGATTAAATCAGATCCGGTATTATTTAAGTCATGTCCGGTATTTAATGTACTGTTCACTGTAGGTCTACGCAATATAGTCACTCCAGTTCGTGTTCCAGCGACTCCGGTGGCTTCTGTGCACTCCTTTGTGCACTCACTCGGAAGTTTTTTTGAACTACATTTTCTACAACTTGGTTTATAGGTATCTGGACTGCCGCAGCCATAACAGAACACGGTTCTTTCGGCCAAACAATCTTGGTACCGATGACCAGTTTTTTTGCAATTCCAGCAATAAGGCTTATGGCTGAAATTTCCAAATTTGCTTCTTCCGGAAATTCATGTTCACTCTCATTAAAATCTGGCTCGACTTCGGCAATTCTTCTTTGAATGGGAGCAGTTCTGGTGTTCTGTAAACCCTGTTTCCGACGAATGTCCTGCAAGAAGAACTCTCGACGTCTACATATGTCTCGAAGGTCCTCTACCGAGTGAATACTTAAATAAGGATTTCATGCTGGATATCTGGTTGCAGATTTCGGCGCAGAATCTCCACAAGAGTCCTGTCCGAAAGTTTTTCGTTAAGCCGATCTGTTAGGTCCACTATCGATTCGTAAAAACTATCAAAAGTTTCGTTAGTTTTCTGTTTACGGTCTCTAATTAGTTCACGAATGTCTACGTCAGTCCTAGAATCCTTGTACTGTTTCCTCAATGCTTTGCACAACTCTGACCACTCCATAATCGATACAGAACGGTGGTATCGCCAAAACCAGTCGTTGGCTTTCCCTCAAAAAGTAGACCAGCATTGTGGCAAAGTAGATTGTAGTCACGCGCGAGAGTTTGTATTGTCAGAGCCTCCACCCTATAGATAAAATTCTCGACCGACAAACTATTAGGACCCCCATTAAACTTAAGCTTCCAGTTTGAAATTATTTGCAAAACTTTGTCAGGGCGGCCTCGCAAATCAGACGATGAAGTAGTATTAGCTAACGAAGTATTAAGGATTGAGTTATTTAGAGCAGAATTAAAAGGGCATGCCGATAATGATTATTTGGAGCATTACCGCTACCACTAGATTCAAGACCTAAAAACTCTCTAAAAGTACGTTGTTCAACCGATGTAACATCCTGTATATTAGGGGGAGGTGTACGTTCAGGTGAAATTTGCGTCTGAATTTGCTGAGGAATATCGATGGGGCTGGTTGTGTCCCTTGAGACTTTCTGTGCCTGTGGCAAACGTGATTGAGCACCTTGTGGCAAAACCTGCGACTTAACTGTTGGAGCAGACGGGGAAGCCGGAATTGACAATCCTGATAAACTAGATCGCACATTTGTTCTACAAGTGCGGAGATGTGACTGTTCAAAGTAGCTAATAACTGAGCATTCTGAGCAGAAACTATTGTGGAAATCATATCCCTAAGAGAATCCGCAGATACAGCTGCTGGGGCAACTGGCACTGTAGGTGGAGGATCCCGTGCAGCAACATTAGAAACGGTGATTCCCGGAATCTGAGAGGCATTCGTTTCCTCAGTGATCGGGTCTTTATTCTGAGCACGTGTGGACTTTACAGGGCCGTCACTAACTATTCTGGCATTACACACAGAGCAAAAAGGACGTAACTTAATTATTTGCTGTAAACAATCTTTATGGAAATTATGACCACAAACGGTGGTGATCAGCACAGTTTTAGATGTTATTGGCTGTTGCATCCGTCACAATTGGGATGCTTACCGATAGCACCAGTAGCAGTGCCACCTTGTGCACCTTCGCCAGGACCCATAAAAAAAAATTTAGAGTAAAAAAAAAAAAAAAACAGCAAAATAAAAAAAATCGATATAGTTTCAAAACCTTCCAAATCACGAAATAAACCAAACTTACGGTCAAATTTATTAATCAATATAAAAAAAAATTTTCCCTTATCTGACGAAACAGAATAAAACTAAAAATTTAGGTCAAACAAACAAAATATTGACGCAAAATGCCAAGGAAAATTCATGGGAATTCGCAGACTCAAGGCCCTGTTAATAAACCCAAAGAACAGCTTCCTAAATGCGAAAAAAAAATAATTATAACTGTTTGAAGAAAAAAAAAAAATTTTAGAAAAAAACAACAAAAAAATTTAATCAAATAATTTAAAAAAAAAATTAAATTGGGAATTTTCAAAAATAAAAAAAATAATTAAAAAATTATGTACAACTCTATGGACTCAAACTAAATTTTAAATTTAGAGATGATAAATCAAGACGATGATGAACCAAATCGATCGATAATAGCTGACCACAATTTAAAAAAAAAGTATTGCGTTTACCAACAATTATTTAAAAAACTATATTTTTTTCTTAGTGTACGCCAAAGAATAAAAATGTCTCTCAAAAAAAACCTAACCTTTCGAAAACAACGTAAGAAACTCAAATCGTGCAATTCAGATACACAGGAAAAAAACCTAATAAGTTGTTTAAATACCCCAAAGATGATTATGACAGGGTATGTGCGTGAAACCCAGAGCCGGAAGTGATCGTTACCATAAACGACGTTAATAATAACAATTTATAGTAGAGTATATGTGTGTTCTATAAAGTAAACGCTAAATGACAGCGTTAGTGTGTTAAAAACAAAATGTTAAACGAAGACGCTTGTGTGTGTGAAAAAAAATATGCTGAAAGCAATATAAGTGGTGTAAGAACACAAGTAGTATAAAAGCAAAACCAAATTGCGAAGAAGGGAAAAAAAATGTAAAAGCTACGTATGAGCAATATTTTCACGAACAGGCATTTAAAATTACCTTTGTTTCAAAATGTTAAAAAAAATGTTTATTTAATCTTACAATTGAAACAATGTTTAAACAAAAAAAAAAAAAAAAATCTAAGATCCTATCGATATTTTCCGTATAAATTTCTACCACTCACTTACCCGGAATTATGTATATTGTTATAGGGTTAGTAATGATAAAAACCAAAATAATTTAGTAAATAATCATGCAAAATAATCATCAGAAAATAATAATAAAATGTAAATGACTTCAATATTATTTATTTATATATACTTTATGATCTTTAATTACGCATTGGATTTTTTACTTTAAAAAGAAATCGGATACTAAAATGTTAATAAAAAAAATAATTGGAATCAGAAATTATTTAAAATTTCAGTAGTATTTTCACAAAAAGAAAATTATATGTTGTTAATGCTCCGTTTGATTTCAGCTGGCTAAAGTAACAGCGTGTTGTAAATGAATTCCTAAACAAATTTATAGATACAGTATTGGTTGAAAATATAGATAGAAAAGAGGAAAATAAAGAGAAGAGACGATGTACTACAAAGGATAAACCACATTTAATGCTTTATAATTCCATTCGTAGTTTTAAAGGGTAAACTTAATCAATCATCCTAAACTAAGGTCAGTTCTAGATATGAAATCCAAATGCTGCATTCCAAATAGATTAAATTCAAATCTTATAAGTTTACAGAAAGAGATAAGGACCGGATACCAATCAAATAGGGTAATAAATGAATGCTTTAATCAAACTAAATCATAAGTAAATCCAGCAAATTTTTATGGTACCCATTTGGAAAATGGGGAAAAAAAAAAACTTATTCGGGCGTTAGATAGAAAAACAAAAAAACAATAGTTGAATTTTTAAATTTGAAACTAAAAAAAATTAGAGTCGGAATTAGTAGAAAAAAACGTTATTAAATTTAAATGGAACGAAAATATTAAAATTTGAAATGAAAATAAAAAAAAAAAAAAAAAAAATCGGAGCCGAACAAAAACATGATGCATCGCAGAAAATGCAATCATAAGCTGGAGTTTTAGATAGTTTTAACTTGTTCGGGCCCCACGTTGGGCGCCAAATTTATAATGTAGCATGTTACTAAAGGGGTGAGAATGGTGGGTGTTGATTAGGGCAAGCATGAAGCAGGTGCACGTTTTTACTCCGGCCTTAACGCTCTTGGAATGGGGGGGTTCAAGGCTTCAAACTACCCAGTACCATTATGCCACTTATAAAATATTTTATTATACGTGCAGCAGGATTTTATGTAACCGAAATAAAAATTATAAAAAAAACCGGGGAAAGTCATCACGAAAAGAAAAGAGAATGAAAAGAGTGGTACCAATACTGACAACCAAAAAATTTTTAAGAAAATTTTCGACGAAGCTAGATGTTATTGCATTGTCTTTTGCCCACCCATCCTTGATCATAATTTCAATAAACCTCTAGAAAAAAATATTATGATCCCAATAATTCGATCCTACAACAACTAAAACTTTAGAGCGAAATCAAACAGATAAGTTTAAAATTTAGCACGAAATCATTATGATTTATTTATAAATTCGAAAATTTTCATTTAAAAATATATTTAAATTCAAGATTAGTTTACAAGAAATCTTTAAATTCATAAACATTGAACTCGAAGGTATGGAGCATTTAACAATAATAAAAAAAATAAGCCGAAATAATAATAATAACAAAACTAATAATAAAAAAAACTATTAAAAACTAATACGTTGATAAAAGAAATAATAAAAAAAAAAAAAAAAATAAAATTTATAGCAAAAACTTTTAACTAAAAAAAAATAATTACCTATTCATACAAAAAAAAATATAGTAATAGTCTCTGTGTTGTAGTATCAAATAATAATAATTTTGAGGAAAAGGAAAAAAAAATAGATAATACTGTGTTTCAAAATTTTGATTTAGTTTTTGTTTGTTTATATAAAAAAAAATGCATTAGCTATTTGATAAAGGTAGAGTATTAAATTTAAACACAAATAAGAAAAAGGAAATTATTTAGTTATGTAATTTTTTTTTTTTTTGTATATGAATAATATTCATGTAACAAAACTGTGATCTGGTCACCCTTAAAAATAAATATCCATATCTATAACAAATAGATTTGGATTTTTATTTAAAAAAAATTAAGATGTAAACAAAACAAAAAAAAAATGCTAGGCAAATAAAAAAAAATATAGAAAAAAAAATAGATAATTCCACTTACATTAGTGAGCATAAAACGATGGCCGCTCTTCGAAAGATCTCTCGATGAAGGTTCGTAATTGTTGTATCTGTGGGGATAACAAAAAAAAATTTCTCTTATTCAAAGGGAGATGTTGCTAAGCATTATCTGGCAACATTTAATTGGTATTTGTTAAGAACACTATTTTGAAACACTTTGTATGATCTCTTGACATTGGATTTTAGAGCAACCAATTATACATTCAATTTGGTTTAAATTTTTTATTTTTAATAACTAGCCATTACTCGTTAATAAAAAAAAATCATTTTGTTTTTATCGAAACCAAAACTCACTAAACATGTAATTAACATCTGCAAAACAAAGCTTTAAATGTCATTCAGACACTGTTAAGTTAACCGTGGTAAAAATTCACTTGTTGGTATTGATCAAACACTGTTAGTTAACAGCGGTAATCGTTCTACTTGTTGGTATGGACTTATTTTTCTGTTCTATTGTAGTATAAGAAATTTGTATGTAAAATTGTGTCTATTAGACTTTGCATATTTTAAGTTTTGCTTTTCGACCAAAAAAAAAATGAACAGAAAATAAAAGAAAACAAGAAATTAACCAAATGACCACTATTAAGCAAAAATTTTTTTTTTTTTGTAAAATTCCTTTCTTTAAAACGAGTAATATTTTTAACACTGTTTAGCCAAATAATTGTGTTGAATTATCACTAACACTACCAATAAAAAAAAATTTTAAATTTATAGGAATTATTAATAATTGCGAGTAACAATGAATTTAAATAAGAAAAATATTAATGGCACGTTTTAATTTGAACTTTAATTTTATTTCATGATATATTTTAATTTAAACTTTAATTTTTTTTTTCTTTTTGATATCTTTTAATTTATTAATGTATTTTAATTTCAATTTTCAAAATTTTTCCTTTTCTTTTTTTTTTTGTAAATATCAAATAAGCAAATTTCAGAAATCACTATTGCTTTTTCTTTCGAACTTTTTTTTTTTTTTAACGGATTTTTGAATTTTAGAGTTAATTTATTAATTTTTTTCACGATCTTTTAAAATTGTATAATAAAAATTTAATTTTTTTTTCACATTTCTTTTTAGCATTTAAATTCTTTGCCACACGCATATACTATTTAACAATTCTTCTTTTTTTTTTCTTTTAGCACAATTTTATAGCAAATCTTTTTTTTTTAAATTTATATTTATGTTAAGCAGCCTTTTGAAAATATATATTTTTTTCTGGCACAAATTTTGTTAGTTTTTGTTGTGTACTTATTTTTTTTTAAGCATGTTTTAACGTGATATTAGTTTATAAGTCTGAATTTTTCTAATATATTGCTCAATAAAATTATTATATTTTTTTTTTTTAAAGGGTTTTTGATGGTGTATCAAACCTTTTCACACACACACATCAACACGATTTTCCGAGTATTTCCCGTATGCAATTTTTCTAAATTTTCCAGCTGACACACTATTTTGCCAAAATACTTCTTAATAAAAAAAATTAACTTTTGAAACCAATATACCGACGGCATCTAACACTTCGACCCTTTCTCATAGATTAACACACGAACCGCACTTTAGACAATTAATTATGCACTGCTTGATGTTGATGTGGAATGCCAGCGAGAGTGATCGCCAGCAAAAGCTCTCTTCGACTAGCATTGCAGACTTTGTTGTTGGTATAAGTGATTTTTAATTTTGTGTTTTATACACAAGGTGCCATTCTATATAAAAAATAATAGTTTATAAGAACTTTAAATTAAAGAGTAATTAATTTATAAAAAAATTACCATTTAGAGATTGGCACCAAGGGGTAATTACGTGAAAATTGTCCCAAAAATCAAAATTAAGCCAATTATATTAATTTTTAAAGGCGTTTTTGAAAAGCAGCTAAAATAATATTAATGTTTTATTAATTTGGGTGTGAAAATTCTGATTTAGTGGGTTTAATATACCTTTGAATTTTTGAATTTTCTCCAAAGTAAAAAAAAAAACCCATTTGACAAATATGTACCCTTACAAAAAGGAGTACTTCGGCAGAACAGTCGTGAAATTGTTTAACAGCGAGCTGTGAGAAATTAAATAAAAAGATTTTTTTTTTTTTTTTTTTTTTTTTACTTTTGAAAGAATAAAACGAACTTGTTTTATATATAATTTTTAAACTTTTAGGCAAAAAAGAAGAAAAAAAATTATAAGTACTCACATGAAAAAAATTTGATGGGAATAACTTTTATTCAATTATTTGAGCAGGAGAAAAACTCAATCGTAATTTTTTTTTTTATTGTATTAATATACAAAAACTTATAACCGCTTTAGGTTTTAATAAAAAAACTTGTACTTTTTTTTTTTTTTTTTTTATACCAAAAAAAACTTGCAATTTAATTTAAAAATTTCTAAACTTTTAGACGATGTTTCACCAAGAACTGTTTGCTAATATAATGGCGTGAAATGCATGCAAGTTGGTTAAACGAAACCTCGGCAACGCTAGCCGCCATGAAATTGTTAACGTTTTATCCAATTTCTAGAAAACTCTCAATAAAACGAAAATCAAGCCAAAGTCAACATAGCAATACATAACCAAGATCCCACAGTGTAGATCACATGCAGATGGCAGTGTTAACAAAAAAAATAATAAAAACCCTCATGCCTATTCCTGAGTGTGCAATTTAACAAAAATCAAAATCAATAAAAAAATAATTAAACAAAAATTTCTGCAAGCGCCTTTACACATGGCTTTCAATCGACAATACCCAGTAAACAATGTCCTGTTTTTAGAAGAAGGATAAACCAAATGCGCTGATGTAAGTGCTTAATATTACAATAATACTGAGAAGCAGCAAGATAAATGTATAATTTTCGTAAAAAAATAAACAAACAAAAATTTTTAGTACAGTGATATTATTAACGTCATATGGACAAGTCGCAAATAATTTTTAAATTAATATGCATTTGACAAATTTTTTAGCTTACTGTTTTCCCTAACAACGATGCAGTGTGTAAGCAGCTTCACCCAAATCCCTTACAAGGATGCAGGTTGTTAGTGCAGAAAGTTTCATATTGTGGATTATAACCCGATCTGTAAAAAGTTTCCCGAATGATTTTCGATTGTTTTTGGTGTTTTCTAGTATTTAATAAAAATTAATTAGTCATTAACTGTTTCTGAAGAGCAAGCACGTGCAGCGTAAAAACATAAATTAAAATTATTATATTATTAAGTTTGATATAATATTTATTAAAATAAAAATTATGTTTTTTTTCGACCTTTAATTGTGCAATGAAAATGAAATTATTCAGTTCGAGGCCATATTCTACAATCCTTTTATAGGATATTGTCCTAACAAATAATCTATAGAGTTTTCGTTTTTAAATTTATTCTTTGACCCTTTCAGGAATGTGTTGATAGATCTATTTCGTGAATTTTCTAGGTTTCCCATCATCAGAACACGTTTACTTCGAGTCCTATAGAGCAATTCCATATGGAAAGCGATCACCTTTTGGACGACCCCTCTCCGATTTTAAAATAAAAAGTCTCAATCGATTGCCCAGCAAAAAATAATGTACCTACATATTTTTTTTTTTTTTATAGTGACTGGTTTAGTGGTGGTTTGCACCACTGTCATGTGACAAAATTGAAGATTCTTCATAAGGGACCTCATTGAAAGTTGTTTTAATTGAAAAATAAAATTTTCCTAATTTTTTCTTGTTAAATAATTAAAAATAATTCAATTATAAAAAATATAAAAACAATGAGAACAAGGTTGGTCTCTTAAATGCTCTTCTCCTGTCCAAACAAGGAGTCGGGGCCCATTTTTTATTGCTGATTCTTAAAGCAAAACTTATGAGGAATCCAAAAAAAATAAAATTAGCCTGAAAATTAGGAGCTTCTGTGGAAAATCGGAAAATTTAATTTTCATGGGAAAATTTTAATTTTCATGGGAAAAAAGGTAAATTTCTGAGAAAAATTAGGAAATTTTATTTTTTAATTAAAGGCCTGATTCAATACCTTTCCAACGAGCTATCACTCGTTGCGATCGCTTTAGTAAACTTTCAATGAGGTCCCTTATGAAGAATTCTTCAATTTTGTCACATGACAGTGGTGCACACCACCACTAAACCAGTCACTATAAAAAAAAAAAAATATGTAGGTACATTATTTTTTTGCTGGGCAATCGATTTGATTTTGATCGTTTTCATGTGGAATTGCTCTATAATAAATATTAGTTCTCATGTAGTGAGTAAACTATTTTATATGAATGTTGATGTTTGGCTTATGATTGCTACCTCTTTCAAACGTATTCTGATGATGGGAACCTCGAAAATTCCCCGAAATAGATCTATCAACACATTCCTGAAAGTGTCAAAGATAAATTTGAAAACAAAACTCTATAGATCGTTTGTTGGGACAATATCCTAATAAAGAAATATAGAGTATGGCCTCGAACTTGAATTCCCGTAATATCACCGATCTATAGACTAAAATATTAAAGCTAGACTTACCTTTCAAATTTGTAGAATGTGGGATTGTTCTCTGATTTCAGACACCAGCTTGTTTTTGAGCTATAAATAAAAACAAAGTGCAATATTTAAGATCTCAATACATCAGATTATATGCCGACTCTCAGCGAATGTTTTAGTGCGATGGGGAATCAATAAGGCCTTGCCTTTTATTTTTTAACATAGTCTCCTTTTTTTTTTAAAGAGAAGCCAACACTCAGGAAATTCTTCCTATTAATTAATGTGTTGCTTTCTTTAAAAAGAGGATAGTGAAGAGGATAGGTGAAAGATGAAAGGCTTCAAACATGGCAACACTGTAATTGCGTGAGTAGATAAGTCTTAGAACAGTTGTTGCCTCGCCACCTGATGTAGAGTGGCGAATTTATTGAAGCTTTTTGTTTCATAGCCCTGATTCATTATTTTACTTCGGTGGGGTTAAGTGCTATGGGAACACCGAAGGTGGGCGCACCGGTACATATAGTGATAGAAACTCATACATATTATTTTTCTAAATTGATGTTGTCGTCACCGGGAAGCGAACCCGGGACCATCTGTGTAACAGTCCCACACGCGATAACCATTACAACACAACGCCACACAAACGCCGAGGCTTTAAAAATATAGGCATGTGTTTGGACAATAATTTCATACATTGGGTGGTTTTTGTCCAAAAATCGTCATTGGGTCAGTCCAATACGTTGACATAATATTCGCCGTTTATTGTTTTCTAATTTTTAAGAAACTCGATGTGGATTATGCGGCGTGCATCTGAAAAAAAACTGTCGCATGACCTTGTTGGCCGACAACCCACCTTGGCCTTCTTCAGAGCCGGTTTCACCCTGAGAATCCCATTGTTTTGAATTCTGCTTGGTCCTACGGTGTGTTTCATTCAGAGTTACAAAACACCGCAATACCTTATTCAAATTGCGGTTTAAAATACTCCAAAAAATCCTTTGAGTTGTCACACGATTGCGTTTATGGTCTATTGACAGCAAACGCGGAGAGCTTTCTTAAACCAAACTGATAATCTACAATCGAAACCACCGTGATATATGAAATACCTATGGCGATCAACAATCTAACGCAAAAATTACAAAAATTTTGTATGAAAACATGTCGTAAAATTAAGTATTTGAAAATAAAATGTTTTATACCCATATTGCCCATACTGTGGAGCCAGGGTTTGACACTTATTTAATATATTAATAATAAGGGGTATAAAAGCTCTTCGGAAAAAGAACGTCTCAAATCCGAACTATTACAAAAACCCCTCTCCACCCTCTAGATAAAATTAAATAAGCATTATTATATGTTAATTTAAACGTGGTATTCGAAAGATATTTTTTTTTTTGAATATCTAAAACGCTCCGTCATGTTTTTATATAACGGTCCATACGTCTTCAAAATACCTTTCATGTGATATCCAATTTGCACATAGTTCATTTTTAGAGAAATATATTAAAAACAAGTACCATGCATTAAATTTGAATTTTACCAATGTTTTCTGTATGGTGTATACAATGAAACCTTAAAAGTGGACAATAAAATAATAAAAAAAAAATGTTAGAGGTGAATTTTTTTTTGGGATTCACCTCATCAAATTTTTGAGGTGAAAAGGAATTGTGTTGTGAAAAAACAGTTATTAAGGTGAGAAACTATTTTTGTGTTAAAAAATAATTTTTGTGCTGAAAAAAATTTTAGGTCAAATAAAATTTGTGGTTAATTTAAATATTATTACCTCTAAGCGTCTTAAAAAATATGGCATAATATTTTATACACCAGACGCTACCATGAAACTTTACTATTATACACCAATTTAGATGGTACCTTGACATTTTCAATTATAACTTTTGAATCTCGGACTAAATTTTCTTATTTTTAATACAAAACTTTTTTGAAAAATCTAGATCAATCTAGGTAAAAATGAGCGTTTTCGCGCCGTGATCGACATTTCAACAGACGGACATTGATAAATTTCATAAGTATCAATATTATAATATATATATTTTCTGGAGTCTTAGACCTTTAATTCTATGCGTTACAAACGGAATTTATTTTAAATCTGAGTGTTCATCACTGGGTAGTTTCCTTGTAAGCTAATTTAATTTTAAATCAAACATTTAAATCAAAACTTGTTAAAAGTTTTACAATCTTTAGTAAACACAATTTAACTTCATAAGGATTTTTTTAGTTTTTTTTTTTCTACCTTAAGTATAAAATATCCCTCGAGGCATATAAGAACATATAACGATAATTGTGTGAGAAAAAAGTTGAAACATAACTGGGAAAAAAATATAAACTGCCCAACCCCCAACCCAAGAATAGAAAAAATGTAAGTATAGATTGTCCAACAAGACTATTGACAATAATCGACAGTTTAGTAAACATTTTATGGCATCATTGGTCATTTAACACCCACAAGGACGTTGCAAAAATTTGAAACTTTTTTTTACAACATGCCAAAAATAACTTACAATAAAACAAGTTATTTTTATAAGTTTTTATTTATGGCGTATTTTTATTGGGAATCGACAAATTTTTTATTGGGGAATAAAGTTTACAAGGTAAATGAACTTTAATAGCTTAACATTTAAATGGAATGTAATACAAATTGAACTTTAATATCAGTTTGAATTTTCTTCATACGTTAGATATGTTATTTATGGTGTAATCCAGTTGGAATTTCTTTCTTCTAGTATCGTAATTTTAGTTTAATTTCCATTTGGATATGCAGTAGTTGGCGGGAACACATGTCATTTGCGAAATCCACGAAAAGCTCATAAATTATAATATAAGACAATAAAACATATTCTTGCGTTTTAATAAATAAATACTTAAATAACACTGTGCAACAACTTTTGGGTCATCGTCATCAGCCTCAATGGTCCAATGCGCAATGAAAGTTCACTATTATATAAACAAAACCGCCAAAGGATTTTGCAAAGTTAGTCCAAATTTAATTTATATGGCCTCTTGAAGTTGGGGTATTTTTTGATAATTTTTTCCAATATGAACGAAAATGTAATAAAAAAATAATATCCCGATTAAAAAAATACTGATATGGAGCTTCATGTAGTCATATCAAATTCTATAAGACGCGATATGCAATCCATATAATTGTGTCTAGTTGCATGGGTTTCGATCTAATGCAATTAGATAAATGTGTGATATAATAATATCCGAATTATGACCCGGTTAGAATTGTATTAGATTTTATCAGTTTATATCTAAACCGATATAAATATATATAATTATATAAAAACCAGATATGTTTGTATACGGATTTTGAACTGATATAATTCTATATGATGTATGTAATTGATATATCTAAATATAATTAGATCCAAGTTATAGTCTGGTAAATTGCACTAAATGTTACACTTTTGTATACTACTGTGTGAAAATATATATAATTTCCCCGGTATGCTTGTTGGTTGTGTGCTGGCTTGTCAGTGCGGGGATCGTGGGTTCGATTCCCACCAGAGGCACTGATCTGTTTTAGCTACATCGTGCCGAAGCCATAGTAGGTTAATATAGGCTATAATTTGTAACTATACGATTATTTATTAAACAAAAAATAAATAATAAAATCAATTTTCTACAAATCTCTGTTCATCCTATCTATCCGTTAAGTCCATTAAAAATATTAACCTTGTACACTACTGTGAACGCATTTTAATATATCGCACACTAGTACAAAAGTGACTCAATTCAAAATTTTTAATTTTGAATTGAGTCACTTTATACCAATTGAAACATAAAGAAAGACATAACTGTTTTTTAGCAACAGTTAAGAACAAAAATATACACTGATACTTTTTAATAGATAAACAAGTATATTGTACATACCCAGCGGGGAAATAGACCAGTCACTGGTATGGTCACGTGTCTAGAACTTTGTGTGTATGAACCTGTCCTAGTTTCGGTTCTGTTATATGAAAGTAACCGGTACTTTTACATGGACTTGTCATAGGAGGTGACAATTTCCACCTTTTGAGCTAATTGAGATATATCGACGAACTTGTCGAATATAACATATCACCGAACTGGTTGAAGTGAATCCGCAACAGAACGAGTTCAAAGTATCTAGTATGCAACTAGTCTCATATTAGGCATTGAAATGAAATATTACGTTACTGGTTTAAGCGTACAAATCACAGTACTCAAGAAAACTATTAGTAAAACACTAGTTAAGAATTAATTGCAATGCTTTATGTTACGGACTTGTACAAAATTAATAATTAGTGACATATCATTAAACTGTGATAAGCGAACAAGTTACAGGACAAAATAAAAGTAATTGGCATGCCACCTGCTACTTTTTATTCCGCATGTGTCATATATGTACGGGTTACAAAACAATCCGATAATTTTTTAATTTTTTAGGAAAGTTCAGTGATTGGATCACTGAACTTTCCTAAAAAATTATCTCACATTAACTGTTTTTATAATATTGCGCAAGTCCCAAAAAAATTATTTTTAATTAAATAACAGAAACATGAATGTTTCCAAATGCTGTTTTTGAGCCGAACTCTTTGGTCGTACTCAATAATTTTATAATTTTGCAGACTCTACCCTGTTGGAAATTAAGACAAAGACAATAACTTTATATATAACGGGCCTGTCACTTTAACAAGGCACTGTCATGGAAGAGGAAAATTGATACGATGTAACATGTCACAGACCTAACCTGGGACATGTCCCCGAACGTTGTCTTTCTTGAATAGTTTTGTGACAAGGACTTTTGTTAAAATTATTTCTTTATTGATTTTCAAATAATATTTCCGCCAGTCGCACATGCAATTATGATATGTGATAATTTTTACAGTTCTTTTTGAATCATTAGGTCCGATGTGTAACAGTCAATGAATTTGTTGTTTCTGCACCGATTGCCATTTTTTTATATACACCTTATCAATTTGCACAATTTCTACTGTTACGGCCCTAGTTACTTTGGTCCGCTTTAGTGTTATGTTAGTTTTTTTTCGAGTTACATGATATATCATGTAAACCAGCCAAAGTTTTGCTACCATTTAAATAATCACGTGGTTGGATATTTTGCTGAAATTGACACTCTTTGATACACCGAAGTCTTCGCTTATACCAGTTTTGCGACGTGTCTCCTTTTCACGTATCACAGATTGTCACTTCGGATGAATCGACCTTTCATTTCCCGTAGGGTAGTTTAAGCATATAAAACCGAAAAATTAAAATTTTGAGTTGAGTCACTTTTGGACTGGGTGTGCGACAAATTTTGATAATACAATAAAATAAGTATGCCCACTAGGATAGTATTCATTGAAAAAAAAATCAATATATATATAAATTGTTCGTCAGGGCAATATCGTCTCGATATTTGTTAAGAAAGTCTGTTATTTTTTAATGCACCTTTATCTCCGAAAAAATTGGCGTTTGGTGTATCTCGTATATTAAGAAAGGAAACTCACGAAATTTCTCATGTAGCTTCATCTAATGACCAGAACAAAATAAAAGAAAGCATTTTTCGATTATTCTTATGTTTCAGCTGTGAAAATGGGCTGAGAAGTTCCAAAAATTCTATTTTCGGGCCCACTTTTTAGTAGGTAGTTGTTTAAGAACAACTAACTATAATCTGAAGTCACAAATAAAAAATCGGTAGTAAACGGGTAAAGAAACCTATTTCTAGTTCTTTTTCAAGTATTAATACACATTCTATGAGGCATTATGCTTCACAGGAAGTTAAGTGGGTAAGAGGAATACACATCAGGGTGTTCCGAAAGTGGACAACTTATGGTAACTGTGCTCCACCGATGCGTATTATCCAGTTGCTTATGGAAAAAATAATAAAATTCGAGATATTTTTGGCAATGTTGAGGTTAAGAAGAAGAATAAACGTTTTTCTCTAAAAATTATAAACACTATTAATTTTTAAATCAGACTAGACTAGTTTCTACCTTTTTATGGTCAGGCTCATCAGTGATTTTCCATTTAAATTGTATTACTATTTGTGTCTTATAATTGTCAGATTGTCTCTTTATTATAAATTTTTCAACAACAAGTGGCTGTAAGAATCAAACCTGCGCTGAACTTACATTACAAACGTAACAATACCAAGTCATGACCGTTTAGCGATCACACCCAAGTATGGCCTCGAATCTAATGCAGGTAAATTGCAGTTTTCTTTCCTATTAGCTTTTTCTGATATTGTATATTATACTCAGAATTGACAACACTAACAACACAAATATTCTATTTTTAAATTTTTGTTTATTTTTCTAATCTCTTCCGTCTCTATTTCACAATGTTACCAGATTCACGTATGGTTTTTACGTTCAACGTTGACAACTTTTGCGTTTTTAAGTTGAGACATCGACACAGGGCAAATTTTTTAGCTAAATATTTATACAATTTTGGTCCACCACATCTTTTAATTTAAAACAAGTAATAAATAAATTTACTATTTTCAAAATAAATGATGCTATGGTGGACCAAAATTAATCTATGGAAATTTTATAAGAGTTTTGGCCACTTTGTTCAAAATTTTTAAAAACACACTACTAAGGCCGAGGGTGGCAACTGGTTTTTATCCATAAACAGCTCAATAAGTTTAAATACGTGAAGAAATTCTCAATTTTTTAAATTCGGGACAGACTAATATACAGCCATCGGACTTTAAATGCAGCTACATATATTTTTATATAAAATAAGATTTAAATTTTATTGGTGTAGAACGACATATCTTTACATTTAACTATGAATAGGTATCCAAAATAAAATACATTTTTTTTTAAATAATACACTACATAATTTTATTTTACATAATTTTGATTTGTGCTATATCTAATTATACTCGTACATGTATTCGAACATAATTATATTAACCATATATAAATGTTTATGCCATATACGATTATATATTGGTCGATATTACATGTCGATCATGCAATTATATGTGGCATCGTATTAAAAAAAATTAGAAAAAACACATTTATATATAGACATTAGGAAAATGGAAGAAATTAAACGTGTACCCGTGCCGCAAGACGGTCGAAAATGGCTCATTTTTGAAAAATAGTGTATTATTATCAAGAATTCTAAAAAATTTAAATTTCAAATAAAATTACTTTTTATTTTATTTATGTACTCAAAATTAATCAGATATGGAATTCTGACTTCATCAGATATCATTAACCCACTTTAGCCAGGCATCCGAAATGACTCACTAAACGCCTTTTCTTGTATGTCTTCAAAAATCGATGAATTGTTTGTAGTTTACCACGTCTATATCGCCTACTAGTTGTTGAATAATATAAAACAATATGTTATTCGCCATTAAGTTCAATGGAGGAACAAGTACTCGCAATTATATTCCAGCAAATATATTTATTTTGATTTTCGCTCATAGTGGAGAAATGGTCAACAACTTGCAAACTTTAAGAGCAATAAGAAATAAATTCGAACTAAATTTACAAAACCTTTTGACGACTTTCTTTATTTAATGGTCTACTTTCAGGTTGATTTTTCTTGTTGCGCAGTGTAATGAAAACATGTTTTTGCCAAAATAAAATAATTTGCACATGATACGGTTGTATATTGAAATCCACCCCATAATTTTTTCCTCCTCGACTAGTTAGCAAAACGGTTTGAGATTTATGATAAAGTTTCCACTATAAAAGATACTAAACTAATAGAGAGAAAACGGTGCTACACTCAGAGAAATTCTGCTGTAACTTATTGTAGTTGTTTGAGTAGTAATACAATGTCTCTATTTTTAAGTGAAAAACATGTCATTTGAAAAATAAATTAAAATGTTGGCTATATTTGTAGTTTATTTAAGAAACAAACCACATCAAATTACTGTACTACTTATACTCAAAAAATATGTTAGTAAAACGTTTCGTGATCAAGTCAATTTTGTTGCTGAAATTGTGCTTTCCGCAAACATTTTATTTATACTTATTCAGCACCTAACTGTTCTGAACTAATGTTTTATTAATATTTTACTACAGTTTTACTAATATATTTTTCTAAAAAAATTGTGCTGATAAGCACATATATAATGTGGACGACAATATATACTCAGAATAATGGAGATGTTGCTGCATATCAAAATGTAGTTGAGGCGAAGAAAATTATACAAAAAAGTACAACTCTTGTAAGACAAAAGGACAACAAAAATATGTATACATTAGGGCTCCAAAAAATCTTTTGTTAGTTTAGGACTAGGCTACCCCCTTGAAATATTTATTTGGGTGTAAAAATGAGTCACCCAAAAAATTAGGATAATCGGATATTGGGAACACATGCCGCATCGGCCCTGGATTACAAGGGGAAAATATGACTTTTTGTAAATTTTCTTAAAAATTTGAATTAAAAACCTTAAACAATCATGATTTGGAGTGAATTTTCTTTATACTAAAGCAATAAAAACTTAAATCGTTTAAAAAACAGCAGAGTTATTACAACTTCTCCGCCAACTGATGTGTTGGAGAACACTTCATCAAGAAAATCAAAATTTTTTTTTCCTCCATGCAAGCTTGGAGGACCTTAGTATATATATATTTTGGCTAAAAAAAACTTACATTTTGTGTTGACACAGACTTGTCAAAGCAATTGTCTATTAATTAAATTAAAGAAAAAATAAAAATTTTGTAAATATTAAATGTGTATTTATAAACAAAATGTTTATAGTGATTTTGGTGTTATTCATGTAAGTGATATATAAAGTGCGGTCAACCAAACATACACCTGAGACAGACTAATGCGAAAGACAAGAACACATATCATAAGTAATTTTTTATGTTTCCGTTTTTTCTTATTACACAAAAGGGTTGTATATGTCATATTTTGTTATTTTTTCGTATATAGAATTACTGCATTTGTGAACTTTAAAAGATGCCATCATTTACACAAACATTGATATAAGTAGTTGAAAGATAATTTTGCTTAAGTTAAAAATAATTATTTCTGTATATTTTCATATATTAAATTAATTCATGTTGTCAATGTGAGACTATAAACATTTTTATATTTTGTGACTTATGGTAAATTATCATAAAAAAAATTTAAGACTTTTAGAAAATAAATTATATAAAAAATAATATTAACTTTTAGTAAGGATTTATTAATTTTTGTTCAACTAAATTTGTTGCTAAAAATCAGATTTGGCTGACATTAGCAAATTGTTTTGCAAGCATCTTGCTGATTCGGCAAAATTTTTTGCTGACTTTGTTTTTGAGTGTATTATTTACATTAATTTTATCAGTATTTTGTTTTTATTAAAAAAAAAAAATAGAAGTTATTTCTTTTAGTTTTAGTTTTTTGAGCAAATATAAAAGTTATTTTTTGACTTTTATTTTTTCAACCAAAATAAAAGTTATTTCTTTTTTTACAAAAATGCATCAAAATAAATTTTTACTTTTATTTGTTAAAAGCTAATAACAAATGCGTAAAAATGTGAGCAATCCCGATAAAAAAAAATTTCATGAGAGTTTATAATTGTCATAAATAAAAATAAAAGAGAAACAAGCTGCTTAAAAAAATAAAAATCAAAAAACTTTTATTTCTGCTAAAAAAAAAGTAAAAAAATAACTTTTAGTTCTGCTCTAAAAAATAAAAGTCAAAAAACAACTTTTTGCAACTGACTTTTGTGAATAATTTGTGTAATTAAGGTCCTTGAAAAATACAAACTTGCTAGAAGTCTCGTACAGTAAGACTCATTTAAGACGAACTCAGTTCCCAGGAAAAAATTACACATTCCAAAAAGAAGGTGATGCCCACACTTGCTTACATATCTCATTGCCAAATTTAGTAACTGCAATACCAAACACATTTCAACGTTCCATCAAAAAAGCAAGTACTATTGTAATCAAGTAGTATTGTAATCAAATCAATTGTAATCAATTCTTTAAATTTAAACCTGCAATCATGAACTCAATAACAAAGTAATCATTTACTTAAAAGAAATAAACAATGTTATTAACTTATATGTAACAGGTGGCTCAAAAATAACCTTCCTATGTTTTTTGGCTGTAATTTAAAAAAAAAATTAAAAACTTTGATTCTTCTTGTGGATTATTTTTATTTGGTATTTTAATTTTTTTTACATCAAGTCGAGAATATGATGTCATGTAAATGGCCGCCGCCACAGTTGATTGTCATTTGAGCCCTTTTTATGGCATTTTCCATCACTTTGGCCAAAACTTCCGGCGATAGGTCCTCACATTCTTGACGGATATTGTCTTTAAGAGCTGCAAGAGTCTGAGGCTTGTTGACATAAACTCGCGACTTCAAAAAGCCCCACAAAAAGAAGTCTGGAGCGGTCAAATCAGGCGATCTTGCTGGCCAGTGCAAATCGCCAAAACGGGAGATTAGGCGCCTGGTAAATGCATCCTTCAGCATATCGGTTGTGGCACGTGCAGTGTGTGCCGTTGCACCGTCCTGTTGGAACCACATGTTTTCCAAACCCAATTCATCAAGCTGCGGCAAAAAGAACTCGTTGATCATTGCTCTGTAGCGCTCACCATTCACAGTAACCGTTTGGCCCGCGACGTCTTCGAAGAAAAAAAGGTCCGATGACTCCTCCAGCGAAAACAGCACACCATACAGTGACTTTGAGCGGGTGTAATGGCTCTTCGTGGGTTACACGCGGATTTTCAGTGCCCCAGAAGCGTAAATTTTGCTTATTTACGTACCCGCTAAGATGGAAATGGGCCTCATCACTCATGATTATTTTTGATGAAAAATCATCTTCCTCTTGGTGGTGATTAAGGATGGCTTGAGCGTATGTTACACGCGATTGGCGGTCAGCAGCTAACAGCTGATGCACCGTCTGGACTTTGTACGGAAACATCTTCAAATCTTGTACCAAAATTCGCTGTAAAGACCGTCGACTGATACCCATTTGCGTGGCACGTCGTCTGGTCGATGTCGACGGCGCTTCCATGACATCCTCGGCTAGAGCAGCAATATTCTCTGCAGAACGACTACTCCGGGGTCTGCCACGCCTGGCAGCATCTCGTGTTGTGCCAGTCTCTTCGAGGCGAGCGGCTAAACGTCGCAGTGTTTCACCAGTAGGCGTTGGACGGCCAGGAAATCTTCGACGAAATTCACGATGTGCCAAAGTCACCGACCGATTATTGGTCAAATAAATAGTCACCAATATTCCGCGTTCTGGAGCAGTGTAGCGTAACATTGTTTATTAACGTGTATTTCGCATGTGTTTACTACACAAATGTCAAAACAGAACTGACATTAGGGGCCTATCGCAAAATTTATAGCATTTTCTGATAGGAGGATTACTTTTGCGCCACCTTGTATAAGTTTTCGAACTCAAGAAGTAATCATATACTTTTTCTTAATAAAAGGACGTTATTGGAAGTAGTTCCTCATTTTGAAAAAAGAAGTTATACAATTTTAAAGAATTTATCTTATATATTTTTGTTGAAACAAAATTTTATTTGTTGGAAAATAATACTAAAAACCGAAATTGCATGTTGCCTAAATTTTGGTAAACTATGGTTAGGTATAAATTAGGGACGCGCTCATTTATGCTTCATATTTTCTTATTTTTCTAGGGAACTATTTTTTTTTTTGTGTAAGTACTTCGTAGTTTTACAATGGAACTATTTCTTTCAAAAAAAAAAATTGAAAAACAAAAATATGACTCACGCACAATCACCCTCGAAATTTTTTTTTTAAACTCACTCACGATAACGTCAGTAATTTCAACTTCCACTCACAATTTTCTGCTCACGTGCGCTTCCCTAATTTATACCTAACCACAGTTTAACAAAATTTAGGCAACATGCAATTTCTGTTTTTAGTATTATTTTCCTGCAAAATAAAAAATTGTTTGAAAAAATATATAAGATAAATTCTTTAAAATTGTATAACTTCTTTTTTCAAAATTAGGAACTACTTCCAATAACGTCCTTTTTATTAAGAAAAAGTATATGATTACTTCTTGAATACAAAAAGTTATACATATAAGTTAATAACATTGTTATTCTCTTTTAAGTAAATAATTACTTTGTTATTGAGTTCATGCTTTCTGGTTTAAATTTAAAGAATTGATTACAATACTACTTGCTTTTTTGACTCTATCGTTGGAATGAGTTTGGTATTGCAGTTACTAAATTTGGCAATGAGATATGTAAGCAAGTGTGGGCATCACCTTCTTTTTGGAATGTGTAATTTTTTCCTGGGTACTTACCCCACCCAAACATCCTAAATTACGACATTATGACCAAAGTCAAAAACATTGCCATGATTTTTGCAATTTTAAAATATTTGCGAAAAGCAATACATCATTTGTATCATATGTAACTTGACAATAATTTTTTATACTTACCTGCTTAAAAATGTAAAAGAATTTTTTACAAAAAACAAGAACACCGATAGAATTTTTTTTTGTATGATATTTTTTATTTGCTACAAAAAAAATAATAAAAAATACGCCTCATAAAATATGGATTGCTCAAAGTGATAATAATTTATGGGAAAAAAAAAAACAATTAGGAAAAATGTCCAAAAAAGTCCCAAATTAACCCACGTCCCAAATTACCCCACCTTCCCCTAAATATAACAACGCAGAGCATCTAATATCGGTATTCTATCAGATTCACTGGGTCAAATATTGCGATAATAAAGAATCTTAAAAAAAGCAATATTTTGAGCTTTTTTTGCCAGAAAATGTTTTAAAAAGAGAGTTTTTTTAGGTGGAATTAGAGACCTAAATTATATAAAACATTTCAGTGTCAACTAAAAACAGCCTTTACCTTGTTTGGATCGGTCCCACCTTTAAAAAATACAGCGTTTTAAAAAAAATACCTGGGAACTGATACTATTTTTCAGGCAAGTGTTGCCGAGTACAACAAAAATCTGTTTTTGAAATTTGCCAAACACCTCCAAAATCTTGAGTTACGGGTAAAAACCGGGGTTTCGTACCTGTAACTTAGTTGAATATCATCCGATTTTAAGTTTCAGCGTATTTATGAAGAAGAAAGTGAGACCATTTCAAAGGTTTTATTATTTATGTTAACTTGAGACTTCTGTGTAAATTTCTGCAGAAAAAACATTTACTTTATTTATTTTTCGCCATTTTTCAAATTTGTAGATGTTTTTACAAAGTATTTTGTAAAGAAACCGTACTATATATTAATTTATTAAAACAAAACAAATTTATTTAGAACGGCAACATTGTTTTTAAAAAGCCTTTAAAGTTATTAAACTTTTTATTAAAACTATATTTTTAGTAAATGCTGCATAATGTTTTTCGTGTTCTTTTGCGAACTTTCTATCTAGTGAAGCTGCTAGCATGATACAGGTACTATTTTATAAACACACAAATGGGCAAATAATAGAAAATTGGTACAACAGTATTCGCCACACTTTTGTGTTTGTGAACCAGATTTGTCATTTATACAACATTTACATTCCGCTAAATTGAAATATGTCTTAAAATTGATTTTACTGGGGATATCTTAGTTAACTCATAAACCCCCAAATGAAATCTAATGAAAATTAAATATATATTTATATGATAGGCAAAGGTCCAATCTCATACGAGACTAGCACAAAAAAAACATACGTAGTGATGAATAAAATACTCCGATTCGTCAGTTATGCCACACATAACTTTTAAGTTATTGCTGATTAAAGGTTTTGATAATTTTATTTGGTATTATGCAAGGTAGTAACACTACACATCCATGCTACCTTTGTGAATGGGATGGTCGTGCACCAACACGCTATGAACTTAAAGTATGGCCATCTCGTGAGTCGTATGAAAAAGGTGGCCGAAACAATTTAAACGTCCCATTAGTTCAATATGAGGATGTTATTCTGCCATCACTGCATCTTAAGTTAGGATATATGAAACAATTTGTAAAAAAAAAACTAGATGTAAACGGAGCTGTTTTTTGCAATCTTAAAGCGATGTTCCCAAAATTAAGTGAATTCAAATAAAAGGAGGTATTTATGTAGTTCATTCCAAGACTTATATTTTTTTATCGTTTTCATCTGTTCTGATGAATTTTAAGTATTTTCATTGGGCCTCAAATTCGTAAAATTACGAGAGATGAGAACTTTATGAACCAGCTAAGTTCCATTGAAAGCGTCCGTGTAAGAGTTTTGTTGCACTATGTCATAATTTTCTTGGTAATCACAGAAGTGACGAATATGTAGCAGTTGTTAATGAGTTTCTAGGTGCGTATATCGAAATGGACTGCAACAAGTCCATACAAATTCATTTACTGCATTCACATTGAGACTTCTTCCCAGACAACCTAGGCCAGTTCAGCGATGAACCAGGCGAACATTTTCCCCAACAAATTGTTACAATCAAAAACTTTTTAAAATAAAAAACAACATAAAAATGATTTCTTAATATTGTTGGTCACTGCAACGGGATTGATGATGCTGAATTAAAAAGGTCAAGGATGCTGAATTAAAAAAAGATAAAAAAAAATATTTTGTCTTAATAAAATGTTTAATAACTCAGGCAAATTTTAAAGGACTTCAAAAAACGAAGTTGGGTTTTACTCATAAACAAATTTGCTTTGTTAATAAATTCATATATAGTGCGGTTCTATTACAAAAGACTTTGTGAAAACGTCTCAAAATTTGGAATATGGCGAAAAAATTAAAAAAAAAAAAATGTAAAAAGTAAGAGTATAAACTAACTAGAACATTTGTGGTCTTTAAAGTTTAGTAACATCATGATGGCTGTTGGGAAGACACCCTAACCACGTGCTTGATACCAAGAAGACAAGAATGGAGCAAAATTGATGATTAATATGATTTTTGTTAAAGATTTGCCTATAATTGAGGCTCTAGCTTTTTTAAAATTTCGGGTACTGAAGAGATCTTTAGCCAGATCGAAATACTAGTATCAACCTAGCTAATATGTTTGATTTGCTTTATTTTTGTAAATATACAGTGATTGAAAGCTCGTTATAAATTGAAACTAAAAAAAATGTGTTGCTGGAGAAATTCTCATAGATTTCGCAAGGTAACTTAAATAAAATATATACCATTCGGAAGGTCTCACTCTTTCTAAGTCAACTGAGGAACTTAAGATCGAATGATATTCAACTAAGTTACAGGCTTATAAGTGCATAAAGGTACGCATCCCCGGTTTTTACCCGTAACTCAAGATTTTGGAGGTGTTTGGCATATTTCAAAAACAGTTACTTGTTGCACTCGACAACATTTACCAGAAGTAGTAGCAGTTTTTGTATCACTGTCTAATATTTAAATAAATATTTATTTATAACGAACCTTCAAAAAAATCTTAAAATATCGCTTTTTTATGTCTGACGCAGTAAAACTGATACAATTTTCGATCTTCCCATACTCGAATTAATTAAGATGTACACCTGAAATCTTCTTGGAAATAGAAAATTTTGTTTTCAGACTGAAAAATTTTTTTAGGCTCTCTGTTAATTTTTTTTTCAACCTAAAACTGCTTCAGACGAACCGTGGGGCATAAATAAATATTTTTAACTGTATGTACTTAAATTCCATTATCATCTTGTCCTTTTTTTTGCAATATAAAGGGTCCGCCAAATAACTTTTTTTTTTGAAAATGCTATAAAAAAAACTACTGAATATTTTCTCAAATTTATTTTTTTATTTGAAAGTACAATCCTTCCGGTTAATAATGGAAAATAGTTTCATTCAAATGGCTGCCTCGGCTGGCCATGCAGTAGCCTACACGATCGGTCCAATTTTAAAGCACATTATCGATTGTGTGCAGCTGTATTTCACCAATGGCTTCACGAATATTGTCCTTTAAAGCGTCAATTGTCTCTGGCTTGTTGGCGTAACACTTATCTTTGACGGCACCCCCACAAATAACCAATTGCACTTTGTATGGCGTCATACCAAGGTCTTTATGCAAAATTCGTCTCAATGATGTCTCCGAAATGTTCAATTGTTAAGAACGACGGTGAATTGATGTTGATGGCGCTTCACGCACACTTTCTGCCACAGCAGCAATATTCTCGGGTGTACGCACTGTTTTTGGCTTTTCACGCTTTGGTTTATCGATGAGGATGCCAGTTTCTTTCACATTTTTTACAAGATAACGAACATACGGACCATATTCGTTCAGCGGAAGGATAAAACTAATTATCTGGCAAATCAGACATGAGCTAAGTGTTACCATTCACGAAATAAGCACTAGTTGAAAAAAAAAAACGTTAGATGGCGGACCCTTTATAACATAGTAGAGACTTTTTTTCTTCGTCTTTAAGGATTTATTCTATAACTACCATAAATCATTATTGTTGTCTTCTGCACGTACTACTTGCAAGTGTACCAACACCCAGTCCCAACGTGTTATCACCCCCACATCAACATTTCATAAGTTGTAACGAAAATTTTTAATGTTCACATTCCTTGAGATTTGTTTTGGATATGGCACCATATGAGTTGGATACATTTTTAGTGATTCATGTTTCCCCTTTTTTATAATAACGATTTTAAGCATTAATTGTGCTTTTTTCAAGTAAAATTACTTTAAAATTGTTTTAAAGTTTAGTAATGATAATCGGCAAAAGTTTTTCATGTTAATAACTTAAAATTTTGAAAATCTTGCTGACGTCATTAACACTTTGGCATGAATTTACATGATTCGACATTATTTTTTGGTTTGGCTACTGAAAGTGTGTGTGGTAAAAACAAGGCACACACACACACTTTTACAAATAGATTAACTTACTTGTATGCGGAAGGAAGTCATTTATTTTTAAATGTAACCTTATTGTAGTATAATTATGATAAATATTTGGAAGTGCTAACAAAAAGTTTTGTTGTTATTTTGAAAGTATTTTTCGCTGCTTTAATTAAGAGAAATTCATCGTTTAAGCAATCGAAAAGTGTTGAAATACTATTCTGGGAAACTTTAAGTTAAATTGTATTAGAATAAAATAAAATTTAAGAAAATAATTACTTTTAAATATAGAAATGGATTTTAAACTTGTTTGTATAGGGGGGAATGTGGTGTGCCATGAAACGATTTATATATCAACAGATATATATCTACAGAACACTTGTAAAAACCCAGTATAAAGTCTATAAGCGTACTTAAATCGTCTGCATTAAAATTTTCAAAAAACTTGAAATTTGCCAAATAATCCCAAATTTTTACATTTTTTAAAATTTGTTTCAATGTACACTTTAAATAGTGTACCTTTTAACAGTTAGAGAGTACCTTGAAACATTAATTTGTGTAGTGAAAATATGTTTCATAATTTTTTATTCAATTTACCTTTTCTATGTAATATGTTAATGTTAAACATGTTCAGTTTGGTCTATAATTTAAACATGAATCGACTTACAAACGAACAACGCTTGCAGACTATTGCATTTTATTATCAAAGTTCATGCTCGGTTATTCCAATTTACGGTCAGCTTGGGCGACTTTCTGAGGCGGCTATTCGGAATCGTGTGACTAAATTTCTCATGAAATTTACATTATTGGACATTAAACCGCATACATACAGTGCTGTCAGAGGAAAATATCGCAGCTGTATCCGCCAGCTGCTGTTGATGACCGTGAATTATCGATTCGGCACCGTTCGCAGCAGTTGTGCCTCTGTTACTCCACTACGGAAGGATTTGGATGTAAAACCTTTTCAAATACAGCTGGTGTAATATTTGAAGCCACACGACCTACCACAATACCTAACTTTTGGTGAATGGGCGCTAGCAAAGTGGGATGAGGATCCACTTTTTTATCGGAAAATTGTGTTCAGCGACGAAGGTCATTTCTGGTTGAATGGATATGTGAGCAAGCAAAATTGTCCTATTTGTTGTGAAGAGCAGCCAGAAGCATTGCAAGAACTGCCAATGCATCCCGAAAAATGCACTGTTTGGTGAGGATTATGAGCCGGTGGCACCATTAGACCGATCTTTTTCAAAGACGATGAAGGCGGGAACGTTATTGTGAATGGCTAGCTCTACCGTGCGATGATTACAATTTTTTTTGTTGCCCAAAATGGAAGAGCTGGACTTGGGTGACATTTGATTTGAACAAGACGGTGCCACATGCCACACAGCACGCGAAACAATGGCCGAATTGAGAGGCGAGTTCGGTGAACAGTTTATTTGACGTTTTGTGGCTGGCCAACTGGCCGCCTTCCTCGTGCGATTTAACGCCTTTAGACTATTTTTTGTGGGGCAATGTTAAGGCTCATGTCTATAGAGACAAGCCCGCAACGGTTTACGCAATGGACGCCAATATTGAAGAATTTATTCGTGAGATACCGGCCGATATGCTGGCGAGAGTATGCCATAATTGGACCCAGCGTATTAATCTTTTGAGGCGTAGCCGCGGTCAACATTTACATAAAATCGTCTTTGAACATTGACTTATATAGATCGTTCTATCGACTAATATAAAGATTTCATACATTTTTCTCAATTTTATGTGTTTTTTTTAAATCAAATCCGAAAGCTCTTAAAAAATCATCCTTACAAAACTTCAGCAATAAACAAATAAGAATGCTATAATGGGTCGGATCAAGACTTTCACACCATTCACCATTATTATACTTCTTTTTATATTTACATTGATCTATGCCTTCAGTTCAATAACACAAATGTAGAAAGGACTTGTTAAGAAACCTCACACAGTGGGATATATTACAAAATTTTTGGTCCGATTGCAACGACTTGGAACAGGCATAAGTGAAGTAATATAGCTTAAGTTTTGATTGGAATTCTTTGAAACACCCCAAAAAGCTCCAACAGCTCCACATAAATATTTTCTTTCTGAACATATAAACTGTGCATACTGTATTCTGTAGGGACTTTTTATATAAAAATTTTATGTAAAAAAAAAATTTGATTTGGATAGACTTGACTTAAAAGTCAATTTAAGTCCAAATCATCATTAGATTATATGTATTAATAATTAATTAAATATATTTAATTGAATACTGAACATTTACATTTTAACAAAAACTGAAATTTTTACCTTCGTATTAGGATTTCCCAAGTTTTTGTTCTACCAAAAGTGCTAAATGCTAATCCTTTTAAAAATACCGGAATCTAAGGTTAAATTTCTTTCTACCAAACACTTATAAAGGGTCCGCCATCTAACGTTTTTTTTTTCAACTAGTGCTTATTTCGTGAATGGTAACACTTAGCTCATGTCTGATTTGACAGATAATTAGTTTTATCCTTCCGCTGAACGAATATGGTCCGTATGTTCGTTATCTTGTGAAAAATGTGAAAGAAACTGGCATCCTCATCGATAAACCAAAGCGTGAAAAGCCAAAAACAGTGCATACACCCGAGAATATTGCTGCTGTGGCAGAAAGTGTGCGTGAAGCGCCATTAACATCAATTCACCGTCGTTCTCAACAATTGAACATTTCGGAGACATCATTGAGACGAATTTTGCATAAAGACCTTGGTATGACGCCATACAAAGTAAAATTGGTTCAGGAGTTCAAAAAAAAAAAGTTATTTGGCGGACCCTTTATGATATGTTTATAACTTCTTAACGTAAAATCTTCATTGCAGAGAGTTTAAAAATGAATACAAACACTCATAATAAGAAATATAAGAAATATTTTCATAAGGGGTAACTTTTAAAGATTTCCTGTTATAAACATATCATATAAGTGTTTGGTGGAAAGAAATTTAACCTTAGATTCCGGTATTTTTAAAAAGATTAGCATTTAGCACTTTTGGTAGAACAAAAACTTGGGTAATACCAATTGTAAGGTACAATTTTTCAGTATTTAATAAAATATTTATTAATAGACATAATATAATGATTTTTTTTTACTTAAATAGATTTTTATGA
The DNA here is from genome assembly GCA_021234595.1 of Delia radicum. Taxonomy (NCBI): domain Eukaryota; kingdom Metazoa; phylum Arthropoda; class Insecta; order Diptera; family Anthomyiidae; genus Delia; species Delia radicum. The sequence goes on along the minus strand of CM037851.1, from coordinate 59,915,050 downwards.
TTGTAAAATTTAGGTCCGAATTTATTGCTGTAAACAATCCCGCAATTCCCCAAAACATAAACAAAATGTCCATATATGGGATTTTACATTTTTTGCTGCTATGCATATATTTAAAGCGGGGAAATAGAAGAGGCTACTCCAATGAATTAAGTATATGTTAAAGTATCTTCAAAAAACTGGACCTGAGCCGGACCAAATTTGGATTTTCTCATTTTCCAATGGAAACTATCACAGATAACCCATATTTGAAAATCGGATAAGAAACTTAAGCTCGATATTACGTCACTTATGTCTGTCCCTAATTTCATTGCAATCAGACTACAAAGTAAGAAATGGACGAATTATTTCCAAAAATTGTATGATATGTCCCACGGTGCTGACTTAATAATCATTTTCTGAAATTTGTGTACGCTTATTGCGCCCCTCTAGCGGTGGCATTCTCAGTTAAAGTTCAAATTTTGACGCTTTGTATATACTTAGCGGGTTAAGATTTTTTTCAAATTATAATTTTTATTTATTGGTACAGCAAATATCTATCGAACTGTAAAACACAATTTGATCTGTCGATTTTGACGATTTTTGAGAATTTTTTGAAAATATTGGTGTTTTTAATAACTTTTTAAAAATTGTTATATGGTAACACTGGCGAATAAATTTTTTAATTTTTTTATTTGCTAGAAGAATATCAATATGTATTTCTAAACTAAAAAAGTCAGACCTATAAAATGGGACTTTTAGTAAAATTCAGGGACTTATAGTAAAATTTCACTGCAAATATTTTTGCGGAACATTTTAATCCCTTAGATCCCTGTTTTACTGGTGTTTTTTGCTCTTTTTTAAAGAAGAACAAAAAAGACCCTTACCTTGAGGAGTTATTCTACAAAAATGTTTGATTTTGGAGTATTCAGGGACTTACAAAAATGTTCTCGTTAACATTTTACATAACTTTGCTGAACACACAATATACTTTAAACGTAAGCTTTGCTCGATTTTCTATGCCGATTGACTTTTGTTTTGTCTCTTCAATCAAAATTTATAGGTCAGACCTTGTAATTTTGGAAAAAAATTTGATTTTGTTGAACAGTGTTATATGGCAAACCTGGAACAACAATTTTTACATTTGTGTACGTAATTATATTTCTCTCCTATCCAAAATAATGCGGCATTAAATGGAACGACGTTGAAAAAATATGCTAAACTTACATATATTAGACTAAAATTAATATATCTGGACTGAACCCCTTTTTTGAAATATCCAGTAGATTTAAAAGCCAATAAATATATAAGAATTTAATTCCTGTTATATACAATAGAACAACGGTTTCCAAATGGGGTCATAACAAATATTTAAAATATTTTTTGCAAGTTCATTAATAGCCATGTTTTTAATCACCGGATTTATTTTATTTTGTTGAAAATTCCATAATTTGATATTTAGTTCGAACAAATACATATTTTTCTCTAAATCTAACACTTATTTGCAAATAAAATGTGAAGAACAAAATAAAAATATAGCATAAATACAAATTTTGTAATTGAATTAAGCTAAATCCAAAATGGATTTATTATTTTTTTTAAATACATTCTGGGTTTAATTTAATATTATTCTAGTATTTGAATTTTTAAAAATTCAAAACAAAAAATTTACTTGAGCTAGAGTAAAAACTGCATGTGGCACGGTCAGTGATTGCACAGAAAATTTCATATAGACGCAATCTAACAAATAAAAACATAACAAATACTACATTATTCAAAAAACAGGGTCACTGGCGAAGGTTCAATACCAGAAACTGCGCAGTCTGATTCAGAAAATTGAAAATTTACAATGTAGTTATGATTTTTAGAAAATACGTCCATTCTTCTCTACCACGTCTTTCAAAAATTAAAATTAAATAAAATTGCATATTAATTATAGTATTAATTGAAATTGTCTGAAAAAGACGTTAAAATTCAAACTCAAATAAAAATTTTTCATATAAAAAGAAAATTTGTGGTCTTCAAAGTTTAGTAAAGTCATGGTGATAGGAAAATCCTTAACCACGTGTTTAATTACTAAGAAGATAAGAATGGAGCAAAATTGATGATTTGATGATTGTTGTTAAAGCTCTGCATATTCCGGAGGCTCTAGCTCTTCTAAAAACTTCGGGTTCTGATGAGATCTTCAGCCAGATCGTAATACTAGTATCAACCAAGCTAATTTGTTTGATTTGCTTTATTTTTGTAAATATACGGAGTTTGGAAGCTCGTAATAAATTAAAAATTTAAATTTTTTCTGTGACATTATAATAGCGAGTAAATTACTAGATTTTCACAAAATTAGATAAATTTATTTATGAAAGTAGTTCATCAAAAATAGATTTTTTTAATTCAAAAACTCCTAAAAAACACTAAAAAAATTATATGGCTCAAATATTAAACTTTTTTTTGGAATTTTTTAAATAAAATACATCAGAGACCGAAAATAGCTGTTATTTTTGAATGTCGATAACATATTTATCATTGTGGAGAAGTATTTCATAAAATGCTCTGATTTTTAAAATTTGGACTTTTATTTTTTCGATCAAATACAGGGTGATTCAGTCAGGACCCGCCGAATTTTACCAGCGTATTGCTTGGCTCATTTCATGAAAATATGTCCACTACGACTATCCCCGAAAATGTAAGTGTGCGAAATGGCAGCTGTTTGAAAATTTTCGGATTGGTGGTCGGAGTGTAGTAGGGGTAAAATTGCTAACTTCTGAAATGTAAAATTTTTTTTTTGCTTTTGGAAGCGAAATAACAGCACACATTCATTTGTGTTTGTAATTTCAGTTAGAAAACAAAAAAACAAATGTTTGTATTTCAGTCAAATGATCATAACTTTGCAACGGTAAGACCTCTGGGCTTCTTTTAATGCATTTTGGAAAGATAAAAGGTAGGGCTATATTTTAAGAAAAAAAAACTTAAGTTACTTGCCATCTGGCTGAGCAAATTGAGGTTTTGTGCACGTTCTTATGTCTTTTTCCCATTTTTTTTTGAAAAGCTCTGTATCTCGGCAATTTCACTTTTTTTCCAACAAGCCCAAAAACAAACAATCCGACGACTGGTTCAGAAGTTAGCAATTATATCGTACTACCCTCCGACCACCAATCCGAACATTTTCAAACCGCTGCCATTTCGCACACTTGCATTTTCGGGGATGGTCGTAGTGGACACATTTTCATGAAATGAGCCAAAGAATACGCTGGTGAAATTCGGCTGGTCGTGACTGAATCACCCTGTATAGAAGTCATTTTTATTAATTTTTAATGAGATTTCAATATAAATATCATGCAAGGAGGACGCACATTTGCATTTTCCTCTACCCTTAGGAATTTACAAAAATATCACCTAACCGGATGACCCTCTCTCAGTGCATGATTTCAATATGTTATTGATGTTGTTACTTGTGTAAACCAGATTATCGCTTTATAAAATATTAAGCTGTTTATAGTTTGCAAAACTATTCTTCCAAAATATATCTGGAGAATTTTTATAAATCACAAATATTTCATTTTGATTGCAACAACCCCGGTATTGAATCCTTAAGAAAATCTAAACGAAATAAAGAAAACCAGGCGACGATGCCAATCAAAAACAGACACTGTGACAGACAATATTGTTGATTTATGATATAAAAACCGTGACCTTAACCATAACGAATATATTAACAGCATGACAAGAAAATCGTATATCGATGGTCATAAGTTGAGAACTCTTATATGATATTTTGTTGAGATATGGGTGCCAAATTATTTCTATAATGAATGAATATGTTATTTGAAGTGCTTACCTAAGGTTGTGAAAAAAGTAGTTATGAGTTGTCAACTTATGACCATTGAATACATGAAAAATGTTAGTACAAAAATGTCTTAAAATCATATGCTATACCAACGTATTATGATCCAATATGATTTTTCGTCTTAAACAACACATGTAAAATAAAATGATTCATATTTATATCAATTTATTAAAATAAAAAATATGCCTTTTCTTGATTTCCCAGCAAAACTTTGGTAATGGTTGCGATAAAGTAATGCATTGCCTTGTAATGTATACTCCTTACCTCTATTATTATTATTTTCCAAGAAAAGGTAATGAGCTACCGATAATGCGTTACATAATGCATTAGTTTTTAATGAATACTGCCTACCTTCAGCATTATTTCAAAAACATAGAGTAATGAGTTACCAATAGTTGGTTACATAATGTATTACATTTTGATGTAGTATACTCCTTGCCTTCAACATTATTTTGAAACATAAAGTAAGTAGTTGCCAATGACACTCATGGGTTACCTTGTAATTATGCACCATTACCTTTAACATTATTTGAAAATATAAACTAATGACATACCAATCATCAATTACATAATGCATGTTCTATAAACTTGAAGTTATAAATAAAATATCTTTTTGAAAATCTATTTATATACACATTACAATGTGATTTTTTGTAAGCATGAGCGTAATGTATATATTTTTAACATTACGAAACAAAAACTCGAAGTACAGCAATTCATTTACATTTAAAGCAACCCATGTGACGATAGCCTAGTTGGTAGAGTAATCTCCTAACTACCAGAGACTACAGGTTCGATTCTCAGCGCGACTACGTTATTTATTAGTAATAAATTTTTTTTATGAAAATTTATTTATATACACGTTACTTTTCCAACCCGATAACCATATAACTAATCAGTTAAAAATTCCGAATATCGAACTAATGTAACATTTAGTGCAATTTTACCAGTATCAGTTTACATAGTTACAATCATATTCAATTATATCAGCCAAAAATTCGGATACAAACCTATCCCTCGATTTACACTATAGATACGTTTCAGAAAAATCGTGTAAATCGAATTCAAAAAAGTTTGTATGGAAAATCGTGTGTATCGAAAAAAAAAATGCTAATGCTGTATATAAAGTAATTTTTTAATATATATATTTATTTGTTTTAATGCAACAAACGTAAATAAAACAAAAAACTAACAAAATGAGTTAATTTATAAACAAAATTTAGTTATAAAATTCATAAAACCAAAAATAAACTATGAAGCCTGGAATAACATCAAAAATCCATAAAATCAGGTACTATAAATTAAGCAAAAAATCAACAAAATCAGTCTACTATTTATTAATCAAAAATAATAATTCAGTTCAGTAAAAGAGATCAGTTCATTTCAAACTAATAGTGCCAACTAATCTTATCTTTCTGGTTGGTGACGAATCACTTTCATCACTCGATAGTATTTCAAAAGTTTCTGTTTCGATGTTGGAGATAACTTCAGAACGCAGAGATTTGGAAATATATTTTGTTATAAGAAGTTGTGACGTATTATTGTTCAATTCTTTATTTATCTCCCGATATTGTGCCAGGCCATAAGAAATATATCTCTGGTACTTCAGAGCTCTTTCAACATTTTGGTCATGTTGGACAAAGTGATTTCCAAATTTTCGTCCTAATTCAAGGCCTTTACAAATAATTTTGGTTATCAGTGCAAACATTTCTTACTCGTCTTCACCTGAGTCAGTATAATTATTTATTTAAAACCAATGATTTCATTATAAAGGGTCCGCCAAATTACTTTTTTTTTTGAACTTCTGAACCAATTGGACTTTGTATGGCGTCATACCAAGGTCTTTATGCAAAATTCGTCTCAATGATGTCTCCGAAATGTTCAATTGTTGAGAACGGCGGTGAATTGATGTTGATGGCGCTTCACGCATACTTTCTGCCACAGCAGCAATATTCTCGGGTGTACGCACTGTTTTTGGCTTTTCACGCTTTGGTTTATCGATGAGGATGCCAGTTTCTTTCACATTTTTCACAAGATAACGAACATACGGACCATATTCGTTCAGCGGACGGATAAAACTAATTATCTGTCAAATGAGCTAAGTGTTACCATTCACCAAATAAGCACTAGCTGAAAAAAAAGTTAGATGGCGGACCCTTTATAACACCCTTTGACAATAAAGTTCTCTCAGGCATTTTTTTCCAAAATAAACCCGACTCGTTAGCATTGAAGACTTGATCAGGAGTATATGAAATAATTTCTTCGAACTTTTCTGGATATTCTTCTGCAGCATCAACATCAGCAGAAGCTTGTTCCCCTTTTAGTTTTAAATTATGTAAAGAATGCATTTTTTTTAATTTTCAAACCAACCATGACTAGCTGTAAAAGATTTTTTTGCTGCTGAATATGATTTTTTCGTAAACCCGAAATGCCTTATTTGTATTTACATTATTGTCAATTGGAATTCGATTTTGGGTTAGGTCTTCAATCCAAATCATTAATTCCTTCTTCAGTTTTTCAATTATAGTGTCCCGAACGTACGAAGTTGTACGCTTAGATACATCATACCCAGCTGCTAAACTTTTCCTGATAGCGTTTTCATTCTTTTTTATAGATCTAATTGTGGCTTCACGAATGACATATTTTTAGAAACTCTTGATTTTATCTGCTTCTTTACAATTTTTTTCTGCATATTTATTTTTATAAAATATCGAGTTATAAAAGTTATATATATTTTACTCCGATTTATTTTTATAAATTTTATAATATTTTTTTTTCACAAAAAACTACAACTAGCGGACTTGTATGGTAAACACTGACTGACTTATATATTTGTATATTTTTGATATTTTGGTTTGATATAATTTGTATGTACGTGCAGTGCATAAATGAATAATTCCCTTTTTAATTTTATTGTCAATGAACTTGTGGGTTCTATACCGATATTTAAAAAAATCAATTAAAGAAGTAAAAAAAGAAGTTAACTTGTATATTAATTTTTTACTAAAGTGAATATGTATACAAAAGCTTTTTAATTAAATAATCAATTCCTCGATTTACACGAGAAATAAAAAAATTGTGTAAAAGTGAAATCATGTAAAAAAGTATCGTGTAAATCAAGGTATAGTTGTAATTATTTGTATATATTTATATCAGTTTTGATATAAACTGATACAATAAGATACTTACAATCTAATAAAATTATATCGGGCCATAATAATTGTATTAATTCGGATAAAATTGTGCTGAACATTTATCTAGTTTCATCAAATTAGATCTTCACCCATGCAAACATATACAATTATATTTGCCCATATCTAAGATGTAATAAAATTACATATAGCGTCGCATAGAAATTGATATGGCTACATAAAGCTAAATATAATTTTTTTTTTTATATCGGGCATGAAATAAAACTTATGAGAAAAGAACACCATCTCCAAAAGAGACTGAAAACGGGGACACAAAAACAGAAATTTGTTCTACACTCAAAAAAATAAGTTAGTAGGTATAATATTTTTCAGTAAATTTTTTGCTAAAATTATGTTTTCAGATAAAATTTTTTAACTGATATTATACTAATGTTTTACTAATTTATTTTGCTAAAAAAATTGTATTGATAAGCAGATTAATAGTGTGGACAACAACCAGATTTAAAGATATACGCAGAATGAGGTAAATGTCCCGGCATGTCAAGATGTAGTAGAGACTAGGAAATTGATACTAAAAGTACAACCAAGGAGGATTTTTGCATCTGTTTTTCATTCGTAAAACTAATTTTTGGATTAAAACAACTTAAATTTTGCTTTGTCACTGACTTGTGAAATTAATTGTATATTATTTAAATAAAAGACAAAACAAAAAATATTACAATTTAATAAAGATTAAACGTGTATTTCTACACTAAATGTTTATAGAGATTAATAATCTAGTGTGGTCGAATTGAAAACAAACATGTAGACAGACTAAAGCGATAGCCAAAGACACACATCTTATGTAGATTTTTATGTATCATTTTTCTTATTGCAAAAAAGGGTTGTATATGTTATATATATTTTTTTTCTTTCTTTTCGTTTCTATAATCATCTGCGGCATTTGCGTTTCTTTAAAAGTGATTAAGACAACCATTGATGTAAGTAGTGATGTTTATGTTATATATAATTATTTCTATTTTTTTAGATATTAATTCATGTAGTCAATGTGGGAGTATGAGCATTTTTATATTTTGTAACGTATTGTAAATTATTTTTAAAAGAATCGCAAAAATATGTTTTATGATTTTCAGCAAATAAATTAACTAAAGTATAATTTTTCTACAAATTTTTTGAGTTTTTTTTTCAGTCTACTAATATTCAGCAACACTTTTATTAAGTTTAGCAATCCACTAAATGTTAGTTAAACTTTTGCTGAATCTACTAATTTTGTTTGCTGAAAATCAACGAGTTGATTTTCAAGATTTTGGTAATATTAGCAATTTTTTTGCAAGCACCCTCCTGACTAAAATTTTGCTGACTCAGCAAAATTTTTTGCTGACTTTACTAACTTTTTTTTTCCAGTATAATGGTAAAATAACTAAAAACTTTAGTTAAACAACAGATTTAAACGATATCAACAGAAAAAAAATAGTTCAATTGAATTGAATCCCGTTTAGCAAATTTTTGTAATAACTTTTTTTCTATGAGCGTAACTTTTTAATTTTTGTTGAATTTTATTTTCAAATGTTTTATGCAATAAAAAAAAACAATAGACATGTTACTCAATTTTCATTAAAAAATATTAATGTAAAGCTTAAGATAAACTCATTCAAGTTGTTTTTCTTTTGTTGTTTCTATGTGGTTTGTGGTAATTTAAAAGACGTTTAAATGCTGTCTTTCATATGATTATAAGTATAAGGGCGAATGTCGAAAGGCATATCCAACACAGGTGACTTATATTTTTTCTTTAAAGGTTTATTTAACATGATACTTTTAATATTTTCCTTATTATTATAATACAATTATTAGAGTTCGTATAAAGTTTCTTTGTTTTTGGGATATCATCACTTTTTAAAATGTGTTGACATGAATAGCAAAAGTGGCGTTATTATTTTTTTAAAATTCCAACTCCTTTCAATGGCGCGCGGCTGCCAAAAACTTTAATTTAGGGGCAATTTTCCTGCAGAGAAAAAAGATCTGAGTATATGAAACTTGAATTCACCTTTCGATTCTACACCAAAAATTATTTGAAAAAAGCTTTTCTCCCCGTTTTTAAAGTGTACCATGTAGGAAATAGAGTGGTCGGAAAAATAAAATTTTTTCAAAAAAAATTATGAAGTATTTCTTTATTATTCATAATCAAAAAGCATAGTTTTGCTGAGAAAATGTTGCATTTTTGCTGTGAGGATCCTTGTAGAAAAATTGCTAATATCAGCAAAAAAAAAAAAATAAGTAAACTCAGCATAAATACTGTTGAATTTAGAAAAGATTTTGCTTATGGTAGCAATTTTTTTGCAAGGATCCTTCCAGCAAAATGTTGCTGACTTTATAGAGGTTTTTTTTTTGCAGTGTATTTTGTTTCGCATTTTTTTTTATAAAAAACATGGCAAAGTTGGGTTATTACTTTCGGCGAACTATATTTATAAACTGCAAAAAAAATTAAATTTTTTCATTCGTAGTGGGTACAGCTGCAGGTTTTTCCCAAAGCATTTTGTTTTGTGACAACTAAATCGCTATATCAATTCCGCCAAAACGTACCTTTAATAAACAATTATAATGAGCTTAATACTGAAATTGCAAAGGTTTAAGCAAGTTCTAAGGACTTTAAATTTTATGGAGCAAACAACATTTTCATAACCCCAAAAAGTATACTTATATTCAATTTTAAATTTTACGAATTTAAAAGAATTTAGTATGATTTCCTTGAAATAAGTAAACCTAAGCATAAAAAAATATTATAAAACCTGCAAAAATGCGTGTTTTCTAAAATAATCATGGTTTTCTTTTAAGTTCTAATATGTGACGAACATTTTATTAAAGTGTATTTTTTTATATTTTGGGTGGTGCAATATATATTTCGAAATGTGATAAATGCGATGAGATATATAAATTGATAGGCCTTTTATTTAATTTAAGTAAAAACTGTAATTTTAATATTTTTAAGAAGAGCGCAGGTTTGATTCTTACAACAGCAGGTTGTTGAACAATTTATCATATAGAGACAATCTGACAATTATAAGACACAAATAATAATACAAATTTAAATGGAAAATCACTGATGAATCCTGTCCACAAAATGGCAGAAACTAGTGTAGTCTGATTTAAAAATTAAATAGTGTCTATAATTTTTAGAGATAACATTTATTCTTCTTCTTAACCTCAACATTTCTTAATTAATATTTTTAATTGGCTTGAAAATTTAAACCGCCATAATTTTGCGCCGTTAAAGATAAATAATTAACGCGAATGGATTTCGCATGCCTAAACATAGACTAAAGGTTATTCATGTCATACAAAAAACAAATTTGAAAATATTTTACCCCAACATTCAACTTTTTAACTAAATATTAGTCGTTTTGCCGACACAAATTTTTCTGAAACAAATGCATTCAAAAATTGCATTTGCAGTAAAAAAAGTGGTTGTTTTTAATTACAAATCGAAAAGTCGAAAAGAATAGCCCATCTACTATTGAAAATACGAGCTTTCAAAGTTAAGTATTAAGAACTTTTAAATTTTTTTGGATTTTTTTAAAACATAAAATCGAAAATAAAATCGCGAGTTTTCAAAATTTAGAAAAACTGAAAACGTAAGTGACTAAAATATATCAAACACTCATAGAACTAATCCTGTAACAATAGCAAAAAAGCTACTAAAAATTAGTTTTAAATTACGTTGCAGAAAAAACTGCTAAATTTAACAGATTTTTTTACTTAATATTAGTAATATAAGAATAGCAAAAATAAATCTGTTGAATTTACAAATTTTTAGTTATACTTGAGTTAAATTTTAGTTAATTTAAAGTACCAAAATAATCTGCTGACATCATTAAAATCATTTACTAAATATTAGTAAAAAAAAATTATAAAAAATGTGAAATTTTGAGTCTTTTTTAATTGTTTTTTATGCGAGACTTTTACCCTTATGAAATCAGTAATTTTTTAGCAAACATTTCTTTTGATTTTAGCAAAATGAACAGTTATTTGCATTGTACTAAATTTGAGGTAAATATAGCAAATTTTTTTTTTTTTTACATTATAGTTTTTATTTGCTATTTTGAGTCAACAAATATTTAGTATAAGTTTTCACTAATTTTACAGAGTAAAATGGTATTTTAAATTAACTAAAATTCACATTGAATATAACTAAAATTTTGCGAAGTTAACTGATTTTTTTTTTTTTTTTTTTTTTTTTTTTTTAAAAGAGAGGCAACACTCAGGAAATACTTCCTTAGCAAAAAATTCTGTTAAATTTAGCAGTTTTTTGCACAATGTAATTTTTAACGAAATCTTAGTAGCTTTTTCTGCAACTTTTACAGTTTTATATCTATGACGAGAATACGTGTGCAAAACTAAAAGGAACTTAAAAGAACCCCGGTCAGATTTTGGCCGATCTATCATGTAATGGAAAAGGCATTGCTTATAAATTCAATGCTTAATAAAATGGACACGCTTGGATTGGTATATTATTTATTTAAAAAAAAAAGAACATTTGTAAGAAAACACTTATTGTTTTAACACGATTTTTTTCAGAAAATTTGGTTTTTGTTAAAAGCATTGAGAGTGTGAGAGATTAATGCCAAAAATTTACAAACATTTTTTGCTATTTATGTAAAATTCATTATTTTACTAAGCATATTCTTTACGAAATAATTTAAAATTAAAAATATTGAGAGAAGGAGAAACAAATTGAGAGACCAACAAACATAAATTTACAAAAGTTTTGTATTATTTACAAAAAGTCGTACACTTAGGGAACTTCTGCTGCAAATATTTGTAATACAGTATCTTTATTTTTAAGTGAAAAAACCAGGGACCGAAAATAACAGTTATCCCGAAAATAATAACTCAAAAACTCTTTATGTTAGAGTCAACGGAGACGTATGTATACTATTATATACCAAACGATTCGTATTGAAGTGCTCTTTCAGAATCTATAGTGATCTTAAGAAAACGATCTCAACTCCACAGTTAAGAGTTATTTTTCAACGAAAAATTAAAAGATCGGATCAAACTCTTAAGAAGAGAGTTTTATTTCGCCTTCATTCAATAAAGCTCTTTTGAGGAGTTTTATTTTTTCCGTCTAAAATAAAACTCTTTTAAGGAGTTTTATTTTTCCCGTCAGAAAATAAAGCTCATTTGAGGAGTTTTATTTTGAAACTCATTTAAGGAGTTTTATTTTTCCGTCTAAAATAACACTCATGTTGTTTATTTTCTTCTTTTTTTATAGACTTTATTTGCTATAATGTGTGTAGTAATTTATTTATTTAATTTAACGAACATAACTTTTTCCAAATTTTCAGCGGAAAGATTTGAACGCAGGTCGCTCAATACCAATTTAAGAGCAGAGAATGCTCTTTCCACGCTTACCTGGGTTGCAGGTACACACTGTATAGTTTTTGCTAATGTATACAAGAACGGATAGTGTATTCTTTTAGCCTCCCAGAACTCAAAAAGAGGTTTATCAATCGACAAGGGCCTTGGCGGAAAATTGTCGATTTCATAGAAAGTTTTTTTTTCATCCTCATTATCACTTCCTTCGCTTTCTTGTTCCATATCTACATACATATATAAGAAATAAAACAACAACCATTTAGTAATAGGAATCAAACAATAACAAATTAAAAACCCACATGTTTTCATATTAATGACGAATTTTTTCAATTGGAATGCAAGTGATTAGATTACACTGCCTTACAAATTGTAATGATCTGGCAAGCTTTGAGTGTCAATTTACATAAAATGAGTTTTATTCTCTGACGGAAAAAATAAAACTCCTCAAATGAGTTTTAAAATAAAACTCCTCAAATGAGTTTTATTTTAGACGGAAAAAATAAAACTCTTCAAAAGAGTTTTATTTAATGAAGGCGAAATAAAATTCTCTTCTTAAGAGTTTCATCCGATCTTTTATTTTTACGTTGAAAAATAACTGTTATGGATGTTTTTTTACTTTTTAAGCCACAAAATAACTGTTGTTAAGGAACTTTTTTGATGTCACTTATAACCGTTACGGTCCCTGAACGAAACGTTAGTTACAGCTTTCAATTTGCAGAACAATTTTGCAAATTTTCAAAGGTAACAAATCAAAATAGCAAAAAATCATGAGTGGTAAAGTTTAAATGGTTATATCTCTTAAACCATTAGCGATAGGCAAATAGTTTTTTCCCAAAATATTACAAATTATGTCTTATACTAGCCGTAATTTTGTAAAATGTTTAACAATTTTAAATAAATTTTTATATGCATACACGATCAAAAAAAATAATTTTTTATTTTTTTTTTCAGTGTATTTTAAAAAGTATTAAAGATTTTACAAATATTTTGTGTGCCCAGAAAGCCCTTAAGGGGTATTAACCACACGCGTTATCCTTTTTCAATTTTAACAAAAACTGTAATTTTAATATTTTGTTTTTTAATTTTTAACTTAAAACCGCCGTAAAATTTGCGCCGTTTAATAAAAATGATTAACGCGAACGGATTTCACATACTCAAATATCGGCTTATACACACACAAATCGACATTGATGTCAGACAAAAAAAAAAACTTAAAAAAAAAATGTCTAGGTGCTGTAAATTTTTGAAGTTGCCCATATATATGTCCTAATTGCAAATCGTGAATGCAGTGAATCTAATATGTTTAGCTATTTTCTATATTTTTACAACAAATTGTTGCGTAAGAAATACACTCATAATAATCTATAGGTAAAATACACGAAAACCGTTGTTCATTTTACGAAAGTTTTGGTTATTTCGACACTACGAAAAAATTTGTAGAATATACAAATCACATTTCGTAAAGTTTTGTAAAAACTTTTTTTAAATAAAAATGTGGTGCATACCTTACGGGTTTATTTCAAAATTAAAAAAAAAAAAATGTAATGGTGCCACACCAGAATCGAACTCACGATTTCAGTGACGTCCTGCTGTGTTGAAGTAGACCCCTCTACCATTTGCACCAAAGTAGCTGATGCAATACAACAAACTAAAAAGGAACTTAAGTCGAAAATATTATGAAATTCTCATGAAAACTAGAAAAATATGCTACAAATATTTAATAAAAAAGTTAAAATGGCAATTAAATATTTTTATTATGTTTATTGAACTAAATAAAATAATATAATTTTTTTATAAATATATCAAATAATATATTAAAAAACAAAATAAAAAAATAATAAAATAATAATAATAAAAAACTTAAATAACAATTTCAAACTAGTTGCATTTTATTATTAAATATTATATCTTTTTAAATATTTGTTTTATTGAATTTCATACTAAACCCGGCAAATAAAGTTGAAGTAGTGCTTTCGGGTCCTCTTTAACTTGTTTTAGGATCCTCTTTATTAAACAAAATACAAAATATCCATTTATATCAAAACACAAAAATAGTAATAATGAAATAAAAAAATAAAACATAGAAATTTAAAAAAACATTAATAAACAAAAAAAAAATATAAAAACTAAAAAAAAAAAAAAAAAATTGTCCTGGCCAGGAGTTGAACTCGCAACCTTTTGATTGCAAATCCGACCTCTAACCACATCAACATCCATATGTAATATTTGTAACATTACAAATTTTTGTACAATGTACTAAAAAAATATTACGAAATCATGTTTGTATTTTTTACGAAATTTGTAAATTTATATAATTTGTTTTATACAAAAGTTTTGTAATATAAACAAAATGTTTGTACATTCTACGAAAAAAAAATTTACGAAAAATATATTTGTATTTTTAAGCATGGATTATTATGAGTGAAGATGTATTGTAATGCGTGGAACCCTTTGGCGAGACATTACTTTCCCCATTATTTGGTAATGTGTGGTTTTGATGGGTGGTTAAGAAATAGATCTAAATTACTGAAAAATACCACTATGATTCTGTATGCAAAATACGTTTTTCATCATTAGTTCCAAAGTCGAAAAATTCTCCTATTGATTAAGCTCTCATATAACAGCTAATAGACCATATATATTAAATATTTATATAGTTCTAATCTTTTTGAGTTAATACTAATCTAATAAATTTAAAATTATGTCCATGTATTAATGTCCTTTTGCAGAAAAATGGTCGATTTCATATCACTTCCTTCGCTTTCTTGTTCCATATCTACCATTTAATAATAAGAATCAAACTATAACAAATTAAACCCACATGTTTTCATATTAATGACGATTTTTTCAATTGCAATGCAAGTGATTAGATTACACTGCCTTGCAAATTGTAATGATCTGGCAAGCTTTGAGTGTCAATTTACATAAAATGAGTTTTATTCTCTGACGAAAAAAATAAAACTCCTCAAATGAGTTTTATTTTAGACGGAAAAAATAAAACTCCTCAAAAGAGTTTTATTTTAGACGGAAAAAATAAAACTCCTCAAATGAGTTTTATTTAATGAAGGCGAAATAAAACTCTCTTCTTAAGAGTTTCATCCGATCTTTTATATTTACGTTGAAAAATAACTGTTTTGGATGTTTTTTTTCTTTATAAGGCACAAAATAACTGTTATAAAGGAACTTTTTTGATATCACTTATAACCGTTACGGTCCCTGGAAAAAACAGTAATTTGTAGAAGAAAATAGAATTGTTAACTACATATCTTTCATTTACTAAAAGACTGACATACCTCCAAAATCATGATTTTGTAAAAAACGCATTTAAAGTTTTCAATCCATATCTGCCTCTCTCCTACCCTTTATTCTCCTACCCTTTATTCGTATTTTGTCATGTTTTTTATAAATGGGGTTTTTAATGCATATATCACTTAGTGAGAGTTGGCTGCGAATTCGCTAATCATCGAGAGACAAGACAAGCACAGCTTCTCTATAGGGTATATACTATTTGCACCCACTTTCGAGAAATAATAAAATATATTCTATTCTTACTCGAAAAGTATACATGATATTTATATGAAATTTTTACACAATATGAAGAATGATATAATCAAATTCTCCATTGTTATTTTACATTCATTTATACGGTAGTTTTTATTTTTATTTTACTGAACCACATCATTTTTAAAAACAAATGACAATTATAGTTGAATTTACTGAAATGTAAGTGGTCATTTTTTCCAGTGAAATTTAATTTATTTTTAACTAAATTTGCACTGGTCTTTACCAACATAGCATTCTGAATGTGTGTGTTTCTTTTACAAAATTCTGTTAGTAATATTTATGCATTTTCTTAATATACGAATTTAAAGTTACAATATCAATTGCGAAAATTTATTAATATTCACAAAATTTTCGTGCAATGCACAAAATTAGTTTAACAAAATAAACTTTCTGATTTCTATACACGAAATATTTTGAGTGAAAGTGTCGAAAATTGTTAAAGTTCCCCAATTATGCATGTGAGAAACAGTTTACTTAATAGTAAGTTAAAATTACATTAACATCTACTTTAACATCCTTGTCGACATTGATCAGCCATTGCTATGCAAAGTCAAAGTTTAAAAGAATTGTCTTTAAACAATGAAATGAGAGTTGCGCCAAAAATAACCGAAATAGTTTTTTATTGTTTTCATAAAATATTGTATTATATTTCACCAACACTACGCCAACAACTTTTTCATATGCCTAAAACTGTTGCCCTTTAAAATATGCTTTAGTTTATTTTAAAAGAAAGCTCTTTATTATATTAGTGTTTGTGAAACAGCTTTTGCTTCAAGATCTTGTAGTAATACAAGCTATTTGAGTTTAACATATTTAAAAGCTTAACAAAAATTTACGATAAGATATTCTGTAACGTTATTTTAACAGCTATAATACCGTCCAGTGTTGCCATTATGAAATATTTTCTGTAAGATTTGAATTTCAATATTGCATTTTTTTTTCTAAGAGTTATGTTAAATGGCTTCTTTAGTATATTTCGTTTGTTAAAAGCTGATTTTTAGCATATTTTTTGCCAAAAAATATCGAGTTTCTAGAGTATTTTTAAGAATAATTTCACTACTCTTTCGAATCATCAAATACGCTTATGGGTAATTCCATGTGAAATCAACCAAAGGGTGTACCCTATCTCCTTTTCGTAGGAATACAGTTTATCACATAACTAAGAGAAATACAAATACTGACACATCTGGATCCGGAAATACAAGGTCTTGAAAATCTGAAAAAACTACATAAATGTACAAAAGTTGTACTTAGTTAATTTTAATTTTCTTGAAAATTGTTATAAGTACTCAACTCATCAAGGTCGCATTTGAAAGGTTATAAAATTACCTTCAATTTTATATACAATATGATTTTTTATTTGGAAAGGTCAAAGGTCATCTTTCTTGACCCATAATTCGGGAGGCTATATCATTGAAAACGACCTTTTTAAAAACTAAAAAAAAATATATATATCTTAAAGATATTTTCTTCTCTACAGTTGTGAAAAATTGCAATGTGGGGGTATTTTTGGATCCAGAAATATAGAATATATAGTAAAGGTATATATATTTTACCAGGTAATTAAAACTATGTAGTAAGAGGAGTCCGTTTATGGGTTAACGCCGTTTGAGATGAAATTTTCTGTGTAACTACATACTATAAATCTAATTTTATTATGTGAATTCCAAATGCCTTTCCAACGATATATAATACTATACACATCACTATTTCATAATCATTTAACCGATTTTAATCATTTATTATTTGTTCGCGAAAACTAGCTAAATCTGACCCAAAAAAGCTAAATTTTGTTTAGCTAGACAAGTGAAAAAAGTAGCTAAATTTAAGGAAAAAGCCGCTAAAATATAAATACTTAGCTGTTGAACTATTTGTTATTTTTTTGGTTAAAAATAGTAACACAGTATCTTTATTTTCAAGTGATATAGCAGATTATATATATTTGATTATATTTGTAACCACATCATTGATTATATTTGTAACCACATCAAAATTTTTTATTTAAGGAAATAAAACAAATAAACACTAGTAAATTTTGTACTGCATTTGTTGTTTATTTTTACTACATTTGTGGTTCATTTTATCAACAGGAAAAAACAAATCACAATGTTAGTTGAATTTATTGAGGTGTAAGTCACCATATCATTTGTTGTTTTGTGGTGGCCTTTACCTACATAATATTCTAAGTGTAGCATTTTTATATGACCATCTAACTATTGGCAAATCCAATAGAAAAAATTTTTGTTTTAAATATATATTGCTGAAATTAAAATTTTTTAAATCATATTTTATACATTTTGTACCTGCTCTTGAAACTTTAACTAAAAAGCGGAGATGGTTATATCATATGTTTTGGCCTTAATCAAAGGTTTATTATAAAAATCCCTTTTTTATATAAATTTAAAACCATTATGCGAAAGCTGTTATGATACTATTTTATCACACAGTTATTTTTTAGAAGTTGTAGTATAACCTCCCGTCTTTACATGCAAAAAGTGATAGCAAGCAATTGTCAAAATGACTCTAGAAGATACCTATTTTAATGTTTTTGCAATATCAAGATATCATTTACATATAATTGCCTGTTGCAATGATGTCTGACATCAAATGTCACAATTAGATTTAATTGAATTTAGCAATCAAAAACTTCTTTTGTAAACAATAATTTATTATGTATTAAATTTTACTGTTTTGGAAAAACAAAAATTAGCAATAAAATGGGCAAGCGTTCCCCAATACATTGCAATTGACATAATTTTTACGTTTCTCTGAAATCGAATTGATAATTGGCATACTATAGTTGATTGCATTTAAGTGGTTAAACTCCAATTAAAAGTTTAATAATAATAATGTTAGTTAAACTCCAATTAAAAGTTTAATAACATCTATTACATGTTTAATTAAACATTAACTTGGTGCACACAAAATTTCCAGTTTTTACAACCCATAATGACAAAAAATTAAAATAAATTTCATAATTTCCATAAATCACAATATTTAAAAAAAAAAAACACAAATATTTGAAAAAAAAAAATTAAGAAAAGTGGAAAAATAAATCGCCATAATTGAAATTTTTCGATTAAACTTTAAATTGTACTTGCAATTTTTTTAATTAAAATTCGATTTAAATTATTTTAATTAATATTTAATTATATTTTTATTATATTTTTTAATTATCAGCTAAACCAGATTTTCTGAACCCCAAAATATGAGTCTTTGTATGAAATTATTTGTAAAATCGAATATACGACATTCGATTTTAGTATTAAAGATTTTTTCTATTTATATCTTTTTTTGCAAGAATTATTTATTAAAATATGTAATATATCAAATATATAAAATAAATCACAATTTGATCTCATGATTGTTTTCCACTCATATTCGTTGTAAAGCATTTACAAAGCATTTTTTGTAATTGTGGTCGGTTAACCACCGGCGGCTTGCATCAATGGTGAACTCCCAGTTGAAAACTGCACCGAACATCCTGTTACAAATAGTGCCAGAGAAAATCAAAAACATCAATCTTTTCTCATATGGGGACAGTAGGATTTAATAAGTTAATTACTTCTACGAAATTAACGTCGAGATTCCAACTTGTGACAGTCATTAGACTACTTTTTATGCAAAACATCAATAAAATACAAATTTTCAAATAAATAAAATTTTCTGTGATTCTTGCAACAACAAACACATGTTCAATACAATCGCATCTATTAGAGTCACAGATTCTTTTGTATTATGTGCTAAGTCCTAAATGTGCTAAGTCCTAAAACTTTTAAAAATTAAATTAAAATTTAAATTGTGAAACATTATTAGTTGCATGCTGGTCCCTATCCGGATTTGATTCTTATCTAATGCAATGGACATGGAACGACGTTTTGAGTTTCTGGAAATATTTGAGTACAAGGGGAGTCTCCCGATATTTTCTCTCCGATCTTAATGAAATTTGGATATGTGATAGGTTAGGTTAGGTCGGAGTGGTAGCCGGCTCCGTAAGCACCAGCACACTTAGACTCTGATGTCCGTTGTGATGCCACGAGACTGACGGATTACCGATCAGTCTTCACCGTTGAACCAGTTAGCTTCTTACGAAGCTAAGTAGGTGCGGAATACCAGCACCTGAAAGATCCCCAAGATCGTGAAAGAACGCCGGTCCAAGTGTGTCCCTCATACGAAGCGCCAGCGCAGGATATGAACAGAGAAAGTGCTCAATACTCTCCTCCTCCTCGTCCACGCAGCTCCTACAGAAGTCTGGCGATAACACTCCCAACCTACCAGCGTGCCTGCCAATAAGACAGTGGCCGGTTATCACCGTCACCATGTCAGAGATTTCCCACCTGCAAAGCGACAGGAGCGCCCTCGTTCCCCCCAGATCCTGAGCCGGCCAGATGTGCCTTGTCACCGCCATTAGCCCTCTTAAGCTCAGTCGCCCTCTCAGGCCAATCTCTTGTTAAGGCGTTAAAAAATGCGGTAATCAAATTCTCCACTTTACGTTCTTTCCTCTTGTTTAGAATGGTTTCAGAATGTTTTCCAAAATATTCTCTTCTGTGCTGTGATGTTAGTTTTCAAGATTTTTTTTATACTTAAAACAGCAACAAAACATACTTACTATTTAACTTAAAATTGTTTTTTATTTTTTTCATGGGATACTTTAAAAAAACTGTTGTTGTATACAAAAATGTCTTGCGAATGTATTGCATGATATTCATGCTGCCCTTTAATACATAGGCAATATTGGTATCAAAATTTCTGTTTTCTCGAGCACATCAAAGCTGCGTTCAAAAAAATCAGAATTTCATTAGTTTCAGACATGTTTCCATACAAAAATGTATTAACCTTAGCCCTACCTTTTGACCAATAAACGAGAGATTGGGATGCTAAAATAATAAGTCTTACTTAATTTTTTTTTGCTTTATCACATATCCATTTTTTTTAAGATCATAGAAAATCCATCGGGAGATTCCCCTTGTTAGTTAAATATTGTGTAGTCTGTAGCCTGTCGATCTAATTGAAATTTATCTCTTTCGAGCTAGTGACTTCGTACTTTTATAAACTTTATCGGATTTTTTCAATTTAATACAAAATCATTGCATTGTTAGTAATGAAACATTAACGCGCGATTATTCTTCCTTTCACTTAAAACACAACAACAAGTGTTTAACGAACGTACCAAATATTTTTTTTTTAATTCGACATTAAACCAAGAATTTTTTAAGTTTGATTTTTATATGAAATAACATTAAATATATTTTTTTTTATAATTTATTACATGTATGCCCTCATACAATAATTAGTGTATGCCTTGTGAGATAAAAAAATTTTTATTATTCTTAGCATGAAATAAAAAAATTAAAAGTAAATTAAATTAGTGATTGCAAAAGTGGTGTTGTTTTTGGAAAACAGGTGTTTCAAATAATTTGTTTAAATATTCAAATATTCAAGAGATAAAATTTTTGTCAAAGGTAAGTTTAATCTTATACAAATAACACAGGCCGACAAAATTTGAGTAATCATCACTAACAAGAACCAGACCATACTTTTCCGAAGGGGTTTGACGCGGTTTTGAAATATTTAAACTCAAAAGTGTAAAAAACACTTTTTTCTGCTTTTGCGATATTTGAGGTAAGGAGTGAGATCGAATAAATCTTAACACAGATTATCACTTATAACTTTTTTATGTTTAAAAGTGAACTTTTTTTTGAACCAAGTTATCTTTTAAAAAGTCGCCAGATGATGTGTATAATTTATGAGCGAAAGCAGATCATTACTTTGTTTACAAATGGAAGCTAAACAAAAAGTGAGTAAAGGAGTTTTTTTTGACATCTTTAGTGCCTTAATTGATAGGAGCACACCATTTCCATAAAAAGTGACAGTATTGGGAACTTGTTTTGTAGCCTTCATCAATAATTTTAAAAGAATCTTAACATAATTTAATTTTTCTGTGTTCTGAACAATTAAGCATATTTTTTTTTAAAGAAATTTAAGGTTTTTTTGTAAAAACGCTACTTTTTTTGTTTTCACTTTTTGTTCAAAGTCCATTTGTAAACAAAGTAATGATCCGATTTCGCTAATAATTTAAACACATCATCTGGAGACTTTTTAAAAGATAACTTGATTCAAAAAAAAGTTCACTTTTAAACATTAAAAAAGTTACAAGTGATAATCTGTGATATGATTTATTCGATCTCACTCTTTAGTATAAAAAGCTGTTCTTGGCTTTCAAAATCAATTTCTAAACTTAAAAAATCTTTCCGTGAAATCACATATTTAAGTAAAGGCTTTTAAAGTTTAAAAATGGATTTTGAGTGTGAAGAACATTACTATGAGATTCCGTTACTAGCTATATAAAATAATACTACCTGAATATTTTATATGACATCACATATAGCAAAAAAAAATTTGATTTATGCACATTTAGGCTAAAATATCTCAAAACGCAAACGAGCTGGGGCTAGGGTTATATAGTAGCAACAAAAAGTCGACTTTTAGACTTTTCGACTTTTGTAAAAAGTTTTAAATGTCTACTTTTCGGTCTAGTTTTCGACTTTTTTCCAAGTAAAATTCGGTTAATAATCGACTTTTTATAGAAACAGTTATAATTCGCGAAAAAAAAACTTATTTTTTTATATTGTTTTGGGTCAATTAATTGGCATCTATACGTAGAATTTATGCTTTATTGGTAATGATAACGAACCCGAATTTTATTAACGTTAAAATAGTTCAAAAAAAAAAAATTCTGAAACTTTCCCAATTTTTAAGACAAAGCTCAAAAAAAAAATACTTTTTGGCAAAAAACCAAAAACAACATTCCCTAAAATTAAAATGTTCGTTATAAATTCAAAATAACATTAAAATAATCTCGTTGTATATACAAACAAAACACTAATAAAACAGTAAAAAATATTACTTGAGCCAGAAACTAATTTTTTTTTTATATAAATAAAACATTTTTGGTCTTCAAAGTTTATCAACGTCATGATGCTTGTTAGGAAAATACCCTAGCCACGTGTTTGATTACTAAGAAGACAAGAATGGAGCAAAATTGATAATTAATAGTTTTTTTTTAAGATCTGCCTATTCTGGAGGCTCTACTTTTCTAAAAATTTCGATTCTAATGTGATCTTCAGCCAGATCGAAATATTAGTATAATTCTAGCTAATATGTTTGATTTGCATTTTTTTTGTAAATATACGGAGGTTGTAAGCTCGTTATGAATTAAAAATAAATAAAATAAAACAAAATAATGTTGATGTATATAAAAAGAAAAAAACCAATAAACAATATATAAAAATAAATAAAAAGATTTAATGTCAGCGAACAAATAATGTTTGGACTACATATTAGACTAATCTCTTCAAGCAGATTGCCAAAAATCGAAAATCACTTAAATATGCACAAATTAAATGAAACTTTAAGAAACGAATAAATTTTTTCGCTTGAGGTATTCTACTTCCACGTGTACTGATGCTCACCGTGTAATCCAATGAGCGACTACACAATTTATTTTTAAGAAGCCTTTAAATCCAAATCGAAAATTTATTTACAATAATAGCTTTATGTGTGTATATTGTGATCGACTAAAACTTTATTTACTTTTAAGTCATAAATATATGACAAATAAAAAAGTCGAAAGGAAAAGTCGAGTTTTCATTAGCAGAAAGTCGACTTTTCTACTTTTTTATTCGAAAAAAGTTAACTTTCAAAAAGTCGATTAGTCGATTTATAGAGCACTGGGGCAATTCTAAATTTAATTAAGCGCGTCAACAACTTTTGGAGCCGTATGGTTTGGTTCGTGTTGCTAAATGTTGTCGGCCAGTGTAATAATACATTAAGAAAATTGTATATTAGAAAATTTTATTATGAATTACAATATATTAGTGATTTTTTTTTAAAACCTTGATTAAAATAAATGAAAAATTTAACAAGCCAGGGTATGTACATACGAGGGCGGATCAATAAGTCCGTGACTTTTTGAATGAAACACAGTTTTTTTTTGCAAAAAAAAAATATTATTCAACATAATCTTCTTTTAGCTTAATACACTTAGTCCAACGTTTCTCCAATTTTTGTATCTCTTCCAAAAATAGGGGTTTTCGAGGTCCATAAAATAGGCATTTATTGGCCATTTATTTTTGTTTAAATCCTCGTTAAATCGATTCAATAAGTTAGCATAATATTCGCTGCTTATTGTTTTTCCCTTTTGAAGATAATCGATGTGGATTATCCCGCGTGCATCCCAAAAAACTGCTGCCATCAACTTATTGGCCACGATTAAGTTTATGGTCAATTGAGACCAAACGCTTCACCAATCTTGCAGACAGCTTTCTTTAACCCAAGTGATGATTTAAAATCGAAATAACACAGCCATATGAAATGCCTATGGCATCAACAATCTTACGCACTTTTACTCTTCGACCGGCCAACACCATATCGTGGATTTTTTCGAAATTTTCGGGTGTATTGTCCCTGAGTGTATGATACATTTTTCAACAACGTGCGGCTGTAAGAATCAAACCTGTGCTCATCGTACATTACAAACGTAACAATACCAAGTCATGACCGTTAAGCGATCACACCCAAGTATGGCCTCGAATCGAATGCAGCTAAATTGCAGTTTTCTTTCCTATTAGCGTTTTCTGTTATTGTATATTATACTCAGAAGTGACCAACACTAACAAACACAAATATTCTATTTTCAGATTTTTATTTATTTTATTTTTTTTTTGTTTTTTCGTTGATGCGCAAAGATATTTAGCAAACTTTGTCCTCCAGCTAAGGACAACCACCATGTCTTTACATTAACTTCCGACCCCCTAGTTATAAGTAATCAATAATTTTTACTGATGTTTTCCCAAACTCACAAATAGCTTAAATTTACAAATAAATATTGTTTTAGTCAATTTTACAGTAAAAATAAAATACTTATGTTTTATGTTTGCGTTTTTTTTTTTTTTGCTTTTTCTAAAAGTAAAAGAATGAAGCGGGACTAACAAGGTGGAAAGGGGGGTTACATTGTATTTCATATTATGCAGTAAAGTCTTATATGCATTTATTTGATTGTTTAAATAAATTGCTGCTGTTTTAATTAAATTTCTATAAGCAATTCTTTTAGTTCAGTTTTGTATACACATTTTTTTTTTATTTGTTTAGTTCCATCAAGCTTTTTAAATACTCGTATTAGTTTATTTTTCTAACAGTCTGATATTTTTGCTATTCAACATATTTTTCTTTCAATCATTTTTTTACTTTCGTGCGGTGAACGCGTACAAGAAATAAAACTGTGTCGTTGTCATTGTGCCGTGTTAAAAATAAATAAAAATAAAAAAATATATAAATAATACAACGCGTTCCATTATATATATTCACCCTCGTATTCATAAAAATATTTAACAGCAGTTTAAATACATTTTAGTTAAAACTCAAATGTTAGCCTTAAAACTGTATTCATAAATGGATATTAACTTTTACGAAACGTTTAAAACAGGTATTTTAAGCTAATATTCATTTATGAATACAATTCTAAGGCTTAAAACGTGTTTTAACTAAAATGTATTTGATAGCAGAATTAAGATTTTTTATGAATACGGACGTTAAAATTTAAATTTATAGATAAAATATGCAAATTAAGTATATATAAATAAATTCCATATTATAAATCAGTTTCCAGTTTAAAATTCTGCAAATAGTTTTAGTTATTTCTATTAAGGTAAGCTACGGTTTTGAAACACTTTGAACTATAAATCAAGCAGAGATTTAAAATAATTCGGGTTTTAACCTACATCAATAAATATTATAAAAAAATATATATTGAATAGAAGATAGAAGGCGCCTTTTGTGCTCTTCGCTGAGGTAAACAAGAAATTGTTTACAAACATATTTCAACCACAAAGTTTTGACTCTGATCGATCCCAGCAATAAATATCACTCAAGATAATAGTTTACAGAAAAATACTTCTACAAATTTGTGTGCAAAATTTCTCTGTCTCACTAATCTTGCAAACTGTGTTAACTCCAAAAGGTTAACGTTATTTTTTTAATGCTGATAATTCAGAATGAAAGTATGGAGTGAAAACCTGTCAACTCAATAAGAAAATTGCAATTTTTGGACTGACCATCTCCGATTTCAATTAAATTCCCCATAACTTTCATACTCGACAAAAAATAGTCGGACCATAAATTTTGATATTCGGGAAAATTGACTAAGGTATCGTTACAAAATCGACTCTCTTAAATCTGAACTTAAATCTTAAATCACACTCAGGCAAAAAAGTTAGTAGAAAAATCTGTAAAAGGTTTTCACTTTTACGCCACTAAATTTATACTTATTTTTAGTACAATATATTTTTTACATAATAACTTTTGCTATTTACATTTTACAAATTACTAAATTATTTACTACTTTTTGTTGCTGATTTCAACAAAACATTTTACTAGTTTTTCAAAACCGAGCGATAAAATTAGCAAAAATTGTTGCTATTTTAAAAATTATATGTTTAAAAAAGTTTTATTTGGAATAATTAAAACCTCTACTTATAAACCCAACCTGCCAAATATACTACAAGTGGACTATATTTGCATAACAATAAAGTCTATCTACACTCAGGGAAACAAGTTTCGTCATATTGATGAAAATGTTTCATAAATCGTTGGTAATCAATTATTAATAAAATTTATGAAGATTTCACAAATACTACAAAGAGTTTTATAAAAATTGAAGGCAAATATTTTATAGTTATTCATCATTTCGTAAATATATTTTATAATCTTTGAGAAAACAATTTTATTTAAGATAAATCAACTTTGTTATTATGCTGGTTTGTTCTGCTCTAAATAGATGACTTGGATTAATTTACAAAAATCGATTTTTTGAAGTATCTAAATATCAATTGAAACTCCTACTGTTCATGAACATTTAGAAACCATCGATTGAAATTTTGATTTTACATTTAAAATTAACAAAAAAAAACAATATATCATTTGAAATTCGGTTTCTTTTGGAAGCTCAAAAACTGTCAGAAGGAATTTTAAATATGAAATTTTTTTTGCATGGAATGTGAGTGAGAAGTGTTTCCCAGCAAAGACACACCTTACCAAATAATGAGACTAGTAATCTAAACTCGAAGGTTGGTAAGTAATACCCTTTATATTATATTTATAACTTTTTTTTATATGAAATGTCTTACGTACACTCAAATAAAAAAGTTAGTAAATTGAGCATAAACTTTTGCTGAGTCAGCAAATTTTAAGTCAGGAGGTTGCTTGCAAAAAAATTGCTAATGTCAGCAAAATCATTTGCTGAAAATCAGCAAACTGATTTTTAGCAACAAAATTAGTAGATTCAGAAAAGGTATGCTAACACTTAGTAGATTACAAATTAAAAAACCCTTGCTAAACATTAATAAAATTTGTGCTAAATATTAGTAGACTGAAAAAAACTCAAAAAATTTGTAGAAAATTTTTATTTTAGTTAATTTATTTTGCTGCAAATCCTAAAACATATTTTTGTGATTCTTTTTAAAATACTTTACAATACGTTACAAAATATAAAAATGTTCATACTCCCAAATTGACGATATGAATTAATATAATATCTAAAAACAATAGAAATAATTATACATAACATAAACGAAATTATCTTTGAACTACTTGCATCAATTATTGTCTAAATGATGCTATCTTTTAAAGGAACGCAAATGCCGCAGAGAATTATAGAAACGAAACTAAAAGCTAACAAAATATAACAAATACAACAATTTTTGCAATAAGTAAAAGGAAAGAGAAAAATCTACATAAGATGTATGTCTTTGTCTTTCGCTTTAGTCTGTCTACCTGCTGTATTTGCCGGTGAAAACGCAAAATTTAAGTTGTTCCAATCCACAATTTTGTTGTATGTGTGAAAAACAGATACAAAAATCTTCCATGGTTGATTTTTTTATGTGTCTTACTAGAGTTGCACTCTTTAGTATAATTTTCCTCGTCACTACTACATCTTGACGGCTAATTCATTCTGCGTATAACTTTTAATCCGGTTGTCGCTCACACTATTGATGTGCTAATCAGCACACTTTTTTTTAGCAAAATATATTAGTAAAACATTAGTAAAATATTAGTAAAACATTAGTTCAAAACAGTTAAGTGCTGACTAAGTATAACTAAAATTTTAGTTTGAAACATAATTTTAGCAAAACATTTGCTGAAAAATAGTATACCTGATTTACAAGATGTTTTACTAACTTTTCTACTAACTCATTTTTTTGAGTGTAGATAGAATTATAATGAGTTATCTGTATGCATACAAGGGTATGTATTACAAGCTTTTACCAGAATAAAAAAATAATGGGTCTAAAAATAGATTTAAAAAAAAAATTACGAATTTAAAAAAAATTTAGTAATTTGTTTTAAAACATAGTTGTGCCGGGAATCGATCCCGGGTCGTCTGTTTAACAGGGGACTGCTCTATTCCCTAAACCACCGACTCATATAATATATCATAGTTTAAAACATAAATGAATTTTTCTTCTGTGTACAAAATACCAAAACTAACAAATTACCTTATAGCTTACAAAAATGCGAATTATAATTTGTCTAAACATAGATTTTCGAAAATTGGTGTATCATTATATTTTGCGTGGAAGGAATAAGATTAATAACCTATTATAGTTCATCAATTATTTTTGTGTATGAGAGTAATGTATTATAAGTTTCTTATCCGTAACCCATTATTTTATCATTTAAAGTAATGCTGAAGGTAGAAAAGTATTCAAAGCAATGTATAAAATAATAAGTAGTATTACCATGTTTTGTTCTGGGTTACTCTCAAAATACATAAATACTCTTATTTATCAATATTTATTTTAAAGAAAGATAACGAAAAATTTTACTTGACAAGAACGGACTCCCACAAAATCTTTGTTTTAAAAAAACCGATGGTCGCGCTTGAGTTTATGTTTGTGTACATTTCTGGAATAAATGTAAATGGTGGTTGATTTTTTTTCAAGGTGGTATGTTTTTTTACATAAAATCATCACACCTTCCATTAAAAAAAATCAATATGCATATCGTTTAGAAGACTATAATTTAGCCAAACAAATAACGCCATTTTGTAACTTGCATAGTTTAAAAGTTATAGTGAATTTTGTAACGATACTTTTGTCAAATATTATGGCTTCTTGCAATTTTTATGACATCATATTTTTAAAAACCCAAAAGGGTCCGGGATCTGAAATTTGTGTTTCGTCGATTTCTTGTCTGGTATGATAGTTATGGTGAATTTTATGGAAATCGGAGATGGTCGATCCGAATGGTGATTGTGTTGACATATTTTCACTCTAAAGAAAAAATTAATTGCGACTGTCTATATGACGTGAAAATAACACTGTACGAAAAATAATTTAATTAAATGCGTTTTTTGCTCAAAGCTTTATTACGCATTTATTAGAGTTCTCCGATTAATGTTTCCCTGTTCAAATGCCTTAGAAGTATTTTTCATTGCACATTTAAGCGGGGACTACTGTACTTATTTTTTATTAAAAACAATTGTATTTTTCCATTTATTTTTAATTGTTATTAAATTAAGTGTCAAAATCGGTAAAACAATAGGTTTTTGTTTGGTTCTGTACTCAGTACATATAATATAACAACTGTTTTTTTATATAAAAATTTTTAAAGTATATTTTAACTAATACCGAAAGGCCGTATTTATGTATGTGAATTTTGTTTGTTGAATAATTTATAGAAAATTAAGTAATAACATTCTTTACATTTTAACTACATATTTGATTGAAACAACTTGATTGATTTACATTATAAATTACTATGAACCTTTGTTGTGACTGTAAACTTCTATGGGTTATAAATAATACATTTCGGCCATTCTATCGAAGACCGGTTTAAGAGGGGATTTTTTGACCGTAGTCCTTCCGATTACAATTAAATTTTGTATTCAGAAACTCTAAACTTAAAGATTGGAGTTTTTAGTTTTTAAAATTTCGAATAATACAAAATAGTTTTTTTTTTTTTTTTGAAAAATGAGAAATATGCAAGTACATTCTTTTTTTAAATGCACTTTTCACAAATTTTGCCACTCTCTTATTGAAAAAAGATACCTATGTATTTGCAAAATATGGAATTTTACTAAAAAACAACACTTTTCCCTGAGTTTATCTGTTTTTAATGAACTATTTGAAAAATGCTTGTATCTTGAAAATGAAAATTATTCAAGTTCGAGGCCATACTCTATACATATTTCTTTATTAGTATATTGTCCTAACAAATATTGTATAGAGTTTTTGTTTTCAAATTTATTAATTGCTCACTTTCAGGAATGTGTTGATAGATCTATTTCGGGAATTTTCTAGGTTACCATCATCAGAACACGTTTTGAAAGAAGTGACAATCCCATGCAAAACATCAAACATTCATATAACTTAGTTATCCCACTAAATGACACCTAATATATGAGCTCGAAGTTAAAGATTATCACCATTGATCAAAAATAAATTAAAAACTTTTTTGTTATGTGCACCATCTGCCTTCGGTAGATATATAATACATGCTTGTATCGTTTTTCCATACCCAGTAAAATAGTAAAATCCAATAGTGTAGCAGAACAGTTTACACTGCATTAATATGTTCTACAACCGATTCTTTTTGTATATAGTTTGTCATATTTGCAATAGGTTTTTAACCTCCAAACAAGAATAGGTTGCATTAGAACCGGTTATAGAACCAGTTATAGATTTGGTTCTGCTACAGTTGAACCTAACATGTTGGTGTTCTGGAATAGATTCAGAGGGTAACCAGTTCTAAAAAATTTTACTGGGTAGAAACAACAACAATTTGTTATTTTTTTCATTTATCTAAATTAAAAAGATTAAATTTCAAAATATAATGTTAAGGCGCCGTTTAAATGTCTCTCTTTTAAAAGCTATACATTTATTTCTTAAGATTTTTTCTGTTCTAGAAAGATAAACTAAACGAATCTGTTAAAATTTTATGTTCTAAAAATTTAATTTTTAAACCTTGAAAGTCCATTTTTTTTAAAGAAAAAATATAATATTGAAGAGCAACCATGAGCTGGAAAGTGTTAAAAATTTAATTTTTATACAGAGCTTTTTAGTAGATTCTTTTATCTTTTACGTACACATAAACGCTTAAAAATTAAATACTCGTATATATACACTCAGGGAACTTCTGCTTTCAAAATATTTACTTGTTTGGGTTGTAATACAGTTTCGTTATTTTTATTGTAAATGTC
This sequence comes from Delia radicum, assembly GCA_021234595.1. NCBI lineage: Eukaryota > Metazoa > Arthropoda > Insecta > Diptera > Anthomyiidae > Delia > Delia radicum. The sequence continues at coordinate 59,883,885 of CM037851.1, read as the reverse complement.
AGTTAATTGTAGAACAAATTTAATTTTTTACTAACCTTGTAGTTCACTTAAAAGAAACAAACCACATCAAATGACTGTTTTATGATTTTACAAAAAAGTTTTACAATCGTTTTGTGTTATTTAAAAAAATAAAAAAAAAAAAAAAATTAAAATCAGCGAGCTGATTTTTAGCAACAAAACTAGTAGATCCAGCAAAAGTTTTGCTAACACTTAGTAGATTTGAAATTAAAAACCCCTTGCTAAAAATTAATAATATTTTTACTGAATATTAGTAAATTGAAAAAAATTCAAAAAATTTGTAGAAAAAATATACTTTAGTTAATTTATTTGCTGAAAATCATAAAACATATTTTTGTGATTTTTTTTAAAATAATTTACAATACAAAAATATAAAAAAAAATATAAAAATGTTCATACTTTCAAATTGACGATATGAATTAATGTAATATCTAAAAACAATAGAAATAATTATATATAACATGAACGAAATTATCTTTGAACTACTTACATCAATTATTGTCTAAATGATGCTATATTTTAAAGGAACGCAAATGACGCAGAGAATTATAGAAACGAAACGAAAAAAAATAACAATATATAATATATAATATATACAACAATTTTTTGCAACAAGAAGAAGGAAACAGAAAAGCCTACCTAAGATGTATGTCTTTGTCTTTTGCTTTAGTCTGTCTACCTATTGCATATTTGTTTGCAATTTGACCGCACAGGATTATTTATATATATAAACATTTAGTTTACAAATACACATTTAATCTTTACTAAATTTAAATATTTTATTTTGTCTTTTATTTAATTAATAGACAATTACTTTCACAAGCCAGTGACGACGCAAAATTTAAGTTGTTTTAATCCACAATTTTTTTTATGAATGAAAAACAGATACAAAAATCTTCCATGGTTGATTTTTTTATATTATGTCTGACTAGAGTTGTACTTTTTAGTATAATTTCCCCCATCACTACTACATCGTGACATGCCGCGACATATAATTCATTCTGAGTATATCTTTCAGTCTGGTTGTGGTTCACACTATTGATGTGATAATCAACACAATTTTTTAGCAAAATAAATTGGTACAACATTAGTAAAATATAAGTAAAACATAAGTTCAAAACAGTTAAGGGCTGAATAAGTATAACTAAAATTTTATCAGAAAACATGAGTTTAACAAAATATTTTGCTGAAAAATAGTATACCGGATTTACAAGATGTTTTACTAACTTTTCTACTATCTTATTTTTTTTTTGAGTGTATAGTATTTAAAACAGAGACGTTGAAAAGGCCCTTTTAATACTAAATTGATATACGATTATTTTTCAAACCCCCATTAAAAATAGTTAACCCCCGGGACCCAAAAAAGTGAAAATGTTTCCTTATGGTACAAATTTCAAATACTTCATACATTCAATCATTTTGAAAATCGAGAATGACCAAATTTTAGAAAAAATAAAGTTTAAAATAAATTGCATAAAAATGCATTTTAAATGATAATGAATCCATAAGAATTAAAAAACAAACACGCTTTTTGCATATTTTTCATTGTTAAAAAATCGTAAATAAAGCCATGGTTTTTTCGAATACCGAATATATATTATATTTTTAAGTGGTTTCAAAGAGTTTCTACGTGGAAAATTAAATTCAAATCGGTAGACCCAAGATCAGATTTTAGCCGATCTATGGTATAATTGCCGATATATATAATTTTTTATCACTCCGGAATATTGAATACATAAGTTAAAAAATGCCATAAGAACTACCAAATAATAATGTAATTAGATTATAACTCATTATTAATAATATTAAGTTAATTTGGAATAAATTAAGTATACATTTTTTAATTCATAATTATAATTAGTTTTTTGATTAAATTAGTGTTTTATCATTTGCTTTACCCAAATATGTACCATAAAATCCTGTTTTATTATTATGCGGCATATTTAATGGCTCAACGTGTATGTTTTTTATTTTGTTATTTTTTTTTATAATATTAGTTTTATTATAATTTTTTGTTTTGCCAAACATATAAATATTTAAAGTTTTAATTGAATTAATTAAGATTTAGAATTAAATATTAATAGGCATATTCACATTAGAAATTTGGAAAGTTTAAAACATTGTTCACCATATACAAAGAAAATTAACGCTTTCCATCTCTGGCTATCCATATCTTCAATTTCCCAGTATTTATGATATGAATTGTCAAATTATTGTAAATTGTCTTTTGAAAATGCCATTTTGTATCATTTCGTGCTGGGAAATAATATATATCCGTGGACAGGGGTGTATAGCGTATGAAAGAAGCATGATTTGAAAATTGTATTAAATTTTTTTTAAAAAAACTTCTAAGTAAATGTACCCAATTGTGGCCTCTTGCCCAATTTGGACCTTTCGTCAACTTTCGTCATTAAAAAATTATCGTTTTTGTTTTTATGGAAAAATGATGCAAGCCTTTTTTCGAATAATTCATTAATAATAACTTAAAAAAAAAACAAAAGTGTTGTTTTTTAGTAAAAATATTAAAATATGCAAATGTGCATCTTTTTTCAAATCGAGATATGCCAAATTTGTGAAAAGTGAATTTAAAACACAAATTGCATACATTTATTTTTGACGCTTAAAAAAATTGTGATGCCGCAATTGAAAAGTTAAGTTGGGGAAAGTACCATTCCAATGAAATTAAATGGAGGAATATTAAAGAAACTACGAATATTCCAACTTCTACACCTTTTGCATATTTCTTATTTTACAGAAAAACTAAATCGAGCATGTTTATTCGAAATTTCAATAACGAAAACGACAATCATTAAGTGCCTTCATAAATCTTTGGAATGCAAAATTTTTCGTGGAATGGCCAAACGCCCAAATCGTTGAAGCCAGGAATATTAAATGTGGCATGTATGCTCATCTAACGGCACAAGGACTTGTTACTGCGGGATAAGGGGAGTAGCAAAAAAAGCTTCCCTCCTGGCAACCTGCCTAAATCACTTTGTCTAGAAATCTGAAATTTTTAAAATGTGCTCCTTTAAACAATACCTAACTCACTGATATAGTACTTTTTGGAATTTTGTCCAGAAAGGTGGTAAAATTGGGGCTAGAAGGGGAAAAAAGTTTTCCTTGTCGGCCTTGAAAAACCTTTGAAGGTGGGAACTTAAAATTCAATAGGATTATTGGAAAATCTTATGGAGAGAATCATGAATTTTTAGCAGTTTTAGCGCAAATGTTTACTAACTTTTTTCTATCCATCTGTAAGTATATTTTTTCTCTTGTTTGAAATCTTATAAAGGGTCCGCCATCTAACGTTTTTTTTCAACTAGTGCTTATTTCGTGAATGGTAACACTTAGCTCATGTCTGATTTGACAGATAATTAGTTTTATCCTTCCGCTGAACGAATATGGTTGTGTATACGCTCGAACAAGGCTGGGAAATATTGCGACATTACTTTGAAAATCATGGTAATGAGCAAGGAGTGGCCGTTAGAGTCAATGGCGATCGTTATCGGGCCATGTTGAACGAATTTTTGTTCACAAAAATTGAAGAGGAGGATATTGGCAACATTTGGTTTTACCAGGACGGCGCTACGTGCCACACAGCCGAAGCTACACTCGATGTTTTGCGCCCTGTTTTTGAAGATCGCATTACCTGCCGCAGAGCTGATGTCGTTTGGCCACAATTTTAATGAAATTATTTTCCATTATTAACCGGAAGGATTGTACTTTCAAATAAAAAAAGAAATTTGAGAAAATATTTAGTAGTGTTTTTTTTATAGCATTTTCAAAAAAAAAAAGTTATTTGGCGGACCCTTTACAAAAAATACAAAATGTAGTTACTGCTTACCAAATCCAGGTTATTTTTTGCTGGGTATGGAGTTGATATCATTACAGTCTTGAATATTTGATCTTTCATTAAGTTTATCGGAACCCTTCATAAAATAAGGGTTAACCGTAACTACATTTCTAAGCTTCTAGGAATGCGCTTAACCGTCTTGCCTACAATAAAGCAACTGAGAAGACATTTTGCTGTGTTTTCCTCAATACATTCTTTTAAAGCAGTTAAAAATGCATAAACTAAAACATTAATGTTGTCTATACGCAAAAAAAGCGCTTATAATTTCCAATGAAGTCATGAATTTGTGGTTTCTTAGAGCACACAAAAGAAGAGCTTTTCACCTGCTTAAAACAGACATACCAAGTGGGACATCGCGAACAAAAATCATGCCTTCTGGAATTGTTTGGGAAGCGATCGCTTATTAAATAATGCCTTCAGAACTTCATAAATATTATATTTATACGGCATTTCAAAATTTCGGTATTACCGAATTTCCCCTTTGGGAAGAATACTCTTCAATTTACATGAAATTTAGGTATATGCTACAAAAAAAAAATTGTAAATTAGATTAAGAATTGAAGTTGTTTACAATCGGTATTAAAAATGGATTTATAAAACTGATTGTATACACCATTTTTATATGCTTCAAAATCGTTGTTGTAATTTTTACAATTTTAAACAAATATATCATATAAATAAAAACTATGTACTAAATTTTAAAATATTTTTTCCTATTTCATTTCAATAAAAATTTAAGTTAATATATTCGTCCATATATTAGTCTTTGTGTATATAGAGTAAAATATACTTTCATATATGAGTAATTTTTGTACATATGGAATTCCATATACTTCCATATTTACACATATATGAAGCAACATATACCTCCATACATGTCCATATATGAGCAGCTTCTGCAAATATGATATCACATATACCTCCATATATGAGTCCTTTTTTGCATATTTCGTCACCTAAAATTCAAAAGACCTTAACAACACTTTTTAGTTTTTTACAGGAGAGATAAAAAGCATTATTAGTAAAAAACTACTTGAAGATTAGTAACAAAATTTTAGAAATATGCTTAAGAAACATAGACCGGTTTGTTTCTGAGCATAAAATTCATGTAAATATAGCAGTTTTAAATAATGTAGTTACAGCCTTTTGAAATCGATTTTTTTGAAACCAAAACTAACTCCAAACGTTACACACAAAGAAAAATTTAGCTATTTGCCAACTGAAATTCAGTTACTACGACTCAAATCTGGTCACTTAGAATGTCGGACGGCTGGCACAACTTAACATTACTCTTCACAACAAAGTTCGGATAATTCAACAGAATTTTAGTTGCAACACCCAAAATATTTAGAAATCTAATGTAAATATCGTTGTACTAACTGAATTTATAAGTTGTTACCATTATTATACACTTTTCAATTCGGTTGGCACTTTATTTCTCTGTGTGTAATACAATTAAAAATTTAAAACAAACGTTTGAGATAAAAAATACTGCTTTTCGATAATAACACTGTGCTAGTTCAAAAACGTAACAAGCGTTGCACCCGGCGGGTAAGGCTAATTCGAGTACGCTGAATCCAGTGGTGCTAACCTTTTTTTGAGGTTAGCTCTCGTTTAAAAAATAATTAAGATTGAAAATTATGGTTCCAAGTACCTAAAAAAAACAATTTTTTTAAGTTTTTTTTACCATTTATTGATTTTAAATGTATGAAATTGAGAACATTTTATGAAACAACATCAACAATAAACTATTTGCAACAAAATTTAATTGACTACAACAATTTTAGTGATTTATAATTTTTTTTTTTTAATAAATAAATTTTTCATGATTTTTTCAATTTTAATTTCCTGATTCTTCTATATCATTATCTTCCTCTTGCAAATTCCAACAAATGTCACCTAAAAGTGAATATCGCATTCCGCCCATTTTCAGTTCGACTACCAATATTTGTAATTGATGGACTCGTACAAAATTTTAAGGCTATATAGCTAATATAGAACCCTAGATATTTAATATTAATATTAATTTTGTATATGAGCTTAATATTCACTTTGTATGGGAGCTGCCACGCCCACTGGTATGATCCCGCCCAATTTTCCCATGATTATTCATAATATAATCAACGTGCACAAATTTCTAAGACTCTGGCTATTATAGAACTGTAGATATATGATATTAAACAGAGTTCGAATTTAAACACAATCAAACGTTTTTCTATCGTTCTGTTTTGCTTTTTGCTGAAACTCAACACAATCATTTTGTTGTGCACAGTAAACATAAACGGAACATTTCTTTATTTTCATTTTGATTTGTAAACAGAACACAAACACTTTCACAAACTAGTTTTCGATGAGAGACCGAACTAAACGATTTTGTTCTGTTTGGCCAATATTTCAAACAGTTTGATTTTGTTGTGTTTATGGAATGGAACAAAACTATTCGTAAACCGTTCTTAGTGTTTATGTCATATTACAAGTGAAAAAAATTTTCATTGAATTTTATGAATAACTGTATTAGTTTAATAAAAAGATTCAACTGAGGAGTTCCAGTGAAATTTCATAAAACTAATGCAAAAAAACATTGATAACATGCAGAAAAATCATTTCTTTATTTTGGCAACCACAACGTTAAAAACGCGTTTTAATGTTTAAGTTAAATGAACACTAAAAAATAACCACTACGAAATAATAATGTTTGACGAAAGAAACATTTTCGTTTTGTTCCGTTTGTTATATTACAAACAACGATTTGAGCACTTGTGTTGTGTTTATAAATACGAACGAAACAATAGAGATCGTTGTATTGGTTTTTTTGATAGCAACGTTATGTTAGTGGTACATACATTTTCGAACTCTGATATTAAATATTTACTTTGTATGGGAGCTGACACGCCCACTGGTCCGATCACGCCCATTTTTCCCATGACTATTAACACTATCAAATAATCAACGTGCACAAATTTCTAAGACTAAGACTATTATAGTACTGTAGATATATGATATTAAATATTTACTTTGTATGGGTGGGAACCATAATTTTCAATCTTAATTATCTTTTAAACAAGAGCTAACCTAAAAAAACGGTTAGCGCCACAGGATTCAGCGTACTCGAATTAGGTTTACCCACCAGGTGCCCCGTTTGTTACAAAAAAAAAGTGTCCGATTCGAGCACAGTGTAATTAAAAAAGTCTCTAGTCAAATTATCTATTTTACCTATTTACTTAAATAATTTTCATTTTCATTTTGAGTATTTTTAAAACAAAACGCATTTTTGCTATTTAAAATTTTTGGAGAAAAATTTAAAAAATAATTAATTTATTCCGAAAAAATTAAATTGTTTTAAACAAAAAACAGTGTAAGTCATAACATAAAAGGCAAAAAAAGGAACTACACGACTTTATGGTTAATAAATATATTAAATTGCAGTTACGGACTTTTGATTTTCGTTAATAAAATTGGTGTTTTTGGACATAATCATGTAAAATGTGGGAAGGTGTATTTTGGTTAACTACATTGTAATCAATCTACAAGTAAATGTCATGCACTTCCGTATGTGCCTATACTTAAAACATATATTTCCATATTTGGTGGGCGTTGTGGTGTAATGGTTAGCGCGTTGGACTGTTACACTCATGGTCCCGGGTTCGATTCCCGGTGACGTCAACATCAATTTAGAAAAATAATATGTATGAGTTTTCTATCACTTATATGTATCGCTGCACACACCTTCGGTGTTCCCATAGCACTTAACCCCACCGAAGTAAAATAATAAATCAGGACTATGAAACAAAAAGCTTCAATAAATTCGCCAACTCTACATCAGGTGGCGAGCAACAACTGTTCTAAGACTTATCATCTCGCGCAATTACAGTGTTACCATGTTTGAAGCCCTTCATCTTTCACCACCTTTCATCTCTTCACTATCCCCTTTCCAAAGAAAGCAACACATTAATTAATAGGAAGAATTTCCTGAGTGTTGCTTCTCTTTAAAAAAAAAAAAAAAAAAAAAAAAGCAAACATATATATTCATGTATATATATATATATACATATATATACATTTGTAAATATATGAACTTTTTTTAACCAGGTCACTTCAAAATTATCTTTCAGTGAAATACACGAGTGTTTCAAATCTAAGTCAAGATACTAAATAAATACAATAAAAAATGTGATATAAATAAATGTATTGTAAATTATGATCATTAATGCCATCATGTGGTTATTTTAAAAAAATTTAAGGCCAAAAGTAAAACAAAAAAAAAAAAATTGATAAAATTTTTAACTCTACACTCATAATATTTTGGTTGGTTAATTGTGAAATTCATTTTAATAGATGGCTAATTTTTTTAACGAAGATATTTTTCTTTTTTTCATCGCAGTTCCCGACTATCGAAAAGAATATAAAATTTGTTATGAACTCATGCCCATATAAAAGCACAAAAATATCGAATTTTCGACGTCTAGCCTCTTTAAGTTTAACCAAACTTTGGACGGAATGGAAGTGTCATGTAATTGCTAGCTTTTACGCTTTTGGCAATATCGCGTTTTAAAATATGTAACAAAAATCGAAAATTTAACAAAACTAGTCTTACATAATCGTTCATATCCATTTAACGCTTAAAGCTACGTGATTGATTGATACCTCATTTTAAATCTACTATTTTCGTGCTTTTAAAAACATAAGAAAAAAAATGATTTTTTAAAGGTAAAATGCATTTTTTCAAAAATCCTCTGTTGAAAACGCTATATTTCAAATAACTGTTTTTTTTTAAATTCTCATAAAAATATACACTCACAATATTTTTTCCGTAAAGACTACTGAATATACACATTCAATTAAATGAAAATCAGTTAAAAACAGGTCTACTTACTTTTCGTTTAAAACAATTGTATTTTTTAGTTTATTTTCAACTGTTGAAAAATTAATTGACAAAATCCATAAAAACAATAGATTTTCGTTTATTTCAATTCAAAACTCAATATAATATAACAACTTTTTGTTTCAAATAGAACATTTTAACTGAATATTTTAACTACTACAGAAAGTCGGTTTTTTTCGTTTATTTTGTTTATTGAATAACAGACAGGAAGTTGAAAAATATATTTCTTTGTTAATTTAACTGTATATTCCATTGAAACAACTTTACCGATTAAACTTTTAAATAACTGTTGATTTTTTATGGAAAAGTTCTTGTGAGTGTATGTTTATTACAAATTATTCAACTTTGCCGCTGTCAAATCTCAACGTGGAACTGTTACGGGATCAAAAGTTATGGACAAAACTCTTAGAAAACATACTAAATATAGGAGAAAAAAAGATTTATATAAATAATATTTTATTGCAAAAAAATAAAAAAATTAAAGTTTTACAAAAGTACACTGACAGAAATTTGTGCGTAGTATTAATGAATTCCATCATTAATCCAATGAATTTTTTCATAAAAAAGTCCCCAAAGAAACGTTTCATTGAGTCAATGAAAGGTGTTTCATTAAATAAATTTGAATGAGTGGTTTCATTGACCCAATGAAAATTTCTTAAAGTATATGACATTTTTTTTCATTAATTAATAAGGTTCATGTGTTTAATGAATAAAATTAATAGTTTGTTGAAATGTTATCGTTGATATTTAATAATTTGCACATTTTATGATTATTTTAGCATAGAATTAATTTGGTGGTTATTGAGAAATTATCATTCGTGAATATTATTTCTAAGGTCTGGTCTGGCCCAATTTTAATTTATTTCTGCTGTTATTGCTTTATTTTTACAAAATTGTTCAATCTTTCTTTACATTTTTCATAATTTGTGTTAAAAGATGACATATTTTCTTATATGTCGGTACAAAATATGTAATTTTTTTATCGATCTGGCTTGGAATTCTGTAGAACGATAGACGATTATGGTCCACGTTTTTAGTTAAATTACGACCATATTAGATAAAAATGTTAAATATGGTTAACAATGTTGTTAAAAAACAAAATTTTTTTTATCGTTTAGCATAAAGGTTTGGGTAACATCGTCAAAACGATAACAATTTAGGTCTCGTTTTGAACAAAACTATATCGTTTTTCTTAGAGAATCTGTTCCCTGGAATTTCGTCTTCAAAGTTTTGAAGAAATTTTTCAGTTTTTTTTTTAATTTCAAAAAAAAAATATTTTTCTCTTATTAAAAGTTAAAATTTTTATTAAAAAAAAATTTTAAATTTTTCATTGATTTAATGAATTTTTTTTTGAAGTTATGAAAAAATCATAAAAAATGTTAATGAAAAAAATAACAATATTAATGAATTTTCATTCAGTTAATGAAATTTTTCATTAAACCAATGAATCGATTTTAATGAAATCGTTTCATTAATACTATGAAGGAAAATTCTATCAGTGTAGCTGCACATAATTGTCCATATCTCTTTAATTGCTTAAAGCCACTTAAATTGTGGTATACATAACTTATTCTCGTCTTGACTGCAAAATTATTTTTTTCGAAATCCATGGCTCAAACCGTTGTATTTTAAAAAACTACTAAACTTTAAAAAAAAATATATGTTCATTTTAAATTATTCTTCTATACCGTTGTCCATTTCTAGTGTCCCCAATTTATCGACCTAGGCGGTTAAGGCATTATTTGAAAAATCGCTAAAATTTATTAACCGGTTATTCAGGCAGGTTAATCGACAAAATTGGCGGTTTATCGATTAATCATTTATTGCAAAATAAATGCATTTCTTTAGTAAAGGGTGTTTTTTATTGAGGTGTAGAACTTTTAAATGGAATAAAACAAAGATGTTTTTTTTTTTTTTAATTGACATGAAATTTACTTTATTCGATAGATAATCGTCTGGTATTAAAATTAAATATGACTTCTGGCATATGACCGCCACGGCTAGCGCGGACGTAGTCTAATCTTGAGGTCTTTACTAACCTTGTAAATCATTTAAAAAAACAAACCACATCAAATGACCGTTTCATGATTTTACATTAATTTTTTCCAAAAGTTTTTTGTTATTTAAAAAAATAAATGTTTGTTTATTTTTTATTAACATGTGGTTCATTTTTACTACAATTGTTAGTCATTTTTTGAACATTAAAGAACAAATGACAATGTTAGTTGAATTTACTGAAATGTAAGTCCTCCTTTCTTAAAGTGAATTTTCATTTGTTTTTAACTACATTTGCAGTGGTCTCTTTACCTACATAGTATTCTAAGTGTATGTGATATCAAATTCTAAGTAATTTATTCAGGTTTAAAAAAAAATTTAAAAAAACTTTAATGTCTTAATAAATATTGAAATTATTGGCATATTTTGCAGATCGCATCGAAAAATTTTTGCGCACTATATATTGGCGAAGAATATTCAACAATATTATTATACTATTCTAAAATGACACAGATTTTGGTAATCATATATCTATATTTCATAAAAATTTTATTTCAGCTTAATAGTTTGAGATTTTCGTAAACTGCAACAAATTAATTGGTGTGTTTTTATTTTTTTTGGCTATAGTTTTGTCAATAAAAGTACGATGACATTGTCAATAAAAGTACGATGACATAAATGTTTTTATTTATCGTCCATTTTGCAAAAAAAAAAAACAAAATTGGCGTTGACATAATCTTCCGCAAGCTAAAAATTCTGATGCGAATGTCAAACCACATATAGGTGTTTTCAGCAGTATGGATTGTCTCAACATACCAATTATTTTAGAAGAGATTTTGTTTTGTAGCCATACTTCTTATTCTAGTAAACAAATCCGAAATCCTAAAAAACATTTAATTTTGCTACTAAAATTTAGCGTAACAGCTTTTTTTTAAAGTGCCATGCAAAAATATCGTTTTTATGCAACTATTTTCGTTTTCATATATTGTTTATTCGTTACATTTTCTGCAGTTTTTAACCGAATATCTTCAGAATTAGTGCAAGTAATGTCTGAAATATTTCTAAAAATACATATAAAAATCAATTTAGTAATTCTATCTGCGCCATTTGTTATGTATGATTATGTTTGTCCAGCTTTTAAGTGTGTCATTCTTTACAGTATCTTCAGTTTTAAGTAAAAAACAGAGATTTTTAGCAGATATTTATTTTTTGACTGCATTTGTAGTTCATTTAAAACCAAACCACATCAAATTACTGTATTATGATTTTACATAAATTCTATACAGCAGTTTTTTTATTTAAAAAAATAAAACCAATAAATGTTTGTTTATTATTTACAACATTTGTGGTTGATTTTTTCAACAATAAAAAAAATGAAAATGTTGGTTGAAATTAATGAAATGTTAGTTGTCATTTTTTCAGGTAAAATTTCATTTGTTTTTTTTTTTACCTAAATATTATTCTAAGTGTAAAGCGTCAACATGTAAATTGAGTGAATTAATTTAAAACAAATGCAGACTTGCAACTTCTTTTCAAGTATTTATAATAAAAGAAAATAGTGACAAAAGGAGTAAATAAAACAACTAAACTAAAACATTAGCAAATTTCATGTCAAAAACTAATTTGGGAGACTAAGACCGAGTGTTTGGGATGCCAGTTAAATTGGGCTTATTTAAACCGGCAACGAATTTTGTCTGCCATTTGCAAGTTTATTAACAAGAAATTGTCGGAACCACTTAATTTTGTTTAGAATTTTGGCCATTATTATAACAAAATTAAATAAACCACATTTCAGAAGCATTATTCCATTTACAAACTTCGTTTGTCTAAGTTTAAAGATAATCTACATCCCTTAAATGTTAAAACTTTCATATAAGCAGACAGGCTTAAAATTTAAATTAATTTGAATTCTTAACTGATTAATGGCACTTCATAGATTCACTGGATATATAGAACAATGATTCATTAAGAAATTTTTGTAAATTTTTTTTTACCTTAAAGCGCCCTCTGCTGGAAATATTGCCAACCAAAGTTGAAAATTGGACAGTATATAAATCCTAAACGGTTTAATAATTTAAATTTTGTATAATTTTGTGAACAAATCATTACTGAAAAATATATTATAGTTTTTAGCTAAACGATTTTAAGATTTTTTTTTTTTGAAAAAAAATTGTGGTTTTTTATCATATTTTAAAATTGCCTAATGGCAACCCTGACGATATAATTTTTATAAACTATCCATTATTAATTGTTTTGAGTGAAAAAACGAATAGGTTTTAAAATATTTTAGACTTTGTGTATTTGAAAAGTTCATCGTTTGATCGGTCAGATTTTTAAAAGTTGCAATCGATGAACTAATTTCTAGGAGAGAAATACATTTTTATAATTTTTCATCAGCATAACAATCAAAAATATAAATAATTAGGCTTTTTTTTATATATTTAAATAATTTTTTAAAAAATATCCTTCAAAAAAGATCAAAAATATTTTATTTTTAAATAATTATTTGGCAACTAAGGATAATACTTTCTCACAATTTTTCGTGAACACGATTGTAGTCAAGATTTAGAGTAACTTTATGGTCTTTAAATCACTGAATTATCTATCTTCAGTAGTTATTTTGCTAAAATCATCAGAAATGTTTGCTAAAAAATTGTAAATTGCTGATTTCCTCAGGGCACACTTTTATTTGCATTAAAAAAAAACTTTCAAAATGTTTAAATATTTTAGTAATTTTTTTGTCTACTAATATTTAGTAAATGTTTTTGCTGATTTTAGCAGATTATTTGGTTAATTTCAATTAACTTAGCTCAAATATAACTAAATATTTGTAAATTCAACAGATTTATTTTTGATATTCTTATATTACTAATATTTAGTAAAAAATCTGCTAATTTTAGCAGTTTTTTTTTGCATTTAACTAATTTTTAGAAGCTTTTTGACGGATTTTTAGTAGCTTTTTTTTACTATTTTTACAGGTTTATTTCTATGAGTGTACTCCTTCTTTTGAACGAATATGTAAAAATTTTGGGGTACGCGAACATACTTAATGTATTTAATTTTCATAAAAGCCTTTCAACTAGAAAAATCACTTATATTCAGTTACTATTCGGTATTCGGTATTGAGAAAAATCAAGTTTCTTACAAAATATTTTTATTTAAAATGACAAAACCGGCATTTAGATAATTTTTCGATTTAAAAATTTAGCGTTGTCCAGTTTAATTTTGTCAACATTTAAAGTAACAGTACATTTGTATAAGAATTTTATTTAAAAACGAATAATATAACTATTCAGCTAATATTCGAATGCCAAATATTTGATATTCGGTAAAGCGCCGAATACACTATTAGTGACATCTCAATTACGGAGTCCTTGATTGCTGGAAAGGTAGACAATATTAGATTTAAAAATTATAGTTTTTCAACTTAAAATGTTTTTTTAAATTTTATTTATAGTTTGAGAAATTTTGAATTGAATGTTGTTTCAATCAGTTCCACCATAGGGTTCAATATCTAAATTTTGCTAAAAAGTTTTAAAACTTAAAAATAATTGAATATAGATTTGTTTTTAGTGAATGTAAAGTTAAAATTTTAACACATATAAATATCAAAAAATAGTATTGGTTAAATGAAACCCATTTTATGGCAACTTAAAAAACTTGGCCTCAAATTGCTCAAACCCGTGCGGTTAGAAATCTACAACTGGGCAGAACGTATTATAGTTGATATTTTCGGGTTTTATGTGATGTCCTGCCTCACAGCTTTATTAAAAACGCTCTACCAGTTCAAAAAAAAGAACATAGAATATTCGCAAGCAAAAAAGTTAAACATTTTTTACATCATTTAAATTTGTTTACCGCACTCTGTATCGTATTAAATATTTAAAACACGTTTAAAAAAATTAATATAAAAAACTTTGTTCTAAAGTAAACGGTAGTAGACCGATTTAAATGATATAAAACTTATTTTAAATTTCATTAACAGTTATTTTTACTGACATACTATGTGTGAGTGTATTGTTTACACTAAAGATAACCATAATTTTCAAAGACATTTCAAATATTTGTGTATTTTTTTTTTTTTTTTTTTAATTTTGTTTAAAAATATACATTGCGATAAGAATAAAACAATGTGATTCCATACTACTCAGTGTCGCTCAATTTGTTCTCTTTTTATATGTCGGTAAACTCGCACCAAGCAAATGAAAACATGTTGCAGAAATTTAAAAGATTAAATATCATGTTTTTAAAATAATAAGTTAATACAATTTTTAATTATTTCAAATATTAATGATAAAATCAGAAAGATGAAATGAAAATATATTAATATTTAATAGAAAGTAACAAAATATAGCAAAATAAAAGTGAGTGTTTTAAGCAACATATCTTTTTTATCAACATGTTGCAATCATTTTTTAGTGTACAAAAAAGTTTTCATTTACTTGCCCGAGTTCGGTATTTTTTTGTTGGGAGGCGTGGGAAGTGTAGTCTCTCTATTTGTATATACTCTTCAATGAAAAGTTTTTTTTTTGTATATTTATTTAAAAATAAACTTTTATTGGTTTCTACTTCAGGTTTTTGCCTCTTGTTAAAATATTGACATTATAAACAGATTGTGGGGGTTGTGTAAATTTATATTGGCTCTACTGTAGATACACTATAATAATATTTAAATAATAAATTAATTTATTCATTAAATGATTATAGTTATTTTGTCTTGTGAATTTTTAATTAAATTATATGGAATTATTTAAAAGAGAAAAAAAAAAAACTTAACTATACAAAATAATGAATAAAGTTAATAACAAAATACTTATGTGCATTACCAACTACCCAGCAAAATCTCAGTAATGGGACCTCATTAGCAGCAGACATGGGCGGCGTCAATTACATTTCTAAACCATTCACTTGTGAAATTTGTCATATAATTAAGCTTATCAATGACAGTAGTGTATCCAACTCTATTGATTCATTGGAGCATCGTCGGAATGTGTGTTGTGTGACACTTTTCTATCGATATTACCATGGGAGGTGCTCATCTGAGATAAGTGAACTTATTCCTCGAGCCCGAGTTTTTATTCGTAATACTCGCTTATCTAGTAGAGCACATCCATTTATAGTTGATTGTCCTGTGTTTCGCAGAACGCATTACAGAGAAAATTCGTTTTTTAGTCGAACGATTCGTATGTGGAACAAAATTTTAAATTTTTTCAATTCCAGACATGGAACATAATACTAATATTTGTGTATTTAATTACAGCCCAATTACATTTGTACGTCTGATTACTTGTAATTAGGTGTAATTGAGTAATTGCCCTGTAAGTTAATAATAATCCCCATGTTTGGCATTAAAAATTTTACAAATTTTGTAAGGAAGCGTTTAAGCCTACAAGTGTAAGCGTACTTTTGAAATTATTAATGATATTCCAAAAATTCACTAGTAAATGATTGTGAAATGTAATTGACGCCGCGCATGGCTGATTAGCAGTACATAATTAATAAGCAGTCGAATTAGCGCCAACTGCATATAGTTCGACTTCAAAAGTTATTATTTTTGTTTGACGAGGTTGTTTTTTATTTTTTTTTTATTTTATTAATTAATAATCATATAATTACAAATTATATACTATTACCCTAACCGAGCACTAGCTACTTGGCCTTCGGCGCGTTGTAGCGAAAACAGACCAGTGCCTCTGGTGGGAATCGAACCCACGACCCCCGCACTGGTAAGCCAGCACGCTACCAACTAGCCTACCGGGGCGCACTGACGAGGTTGTTTTTGTAAGTAGTTGTACATATTTGCTTCAGAAAAAAAACGCACAAAATTTGTACGCTCGCTCACCCGTTGCATTACAAAAAAATAAAAAGTAAGAGTTTGCCAAAGCTATTAGTTATTTGTATGCTTATAAGTAAATAAAAAATATGTGGTTACAAGTTTCTAAATAACAAGGCTTACTCTTTTACTAATCAGTAATTAAAAAATAAGTAGTTGACAAAAATACATTATATTTGTAATTAAATAAGTAGTCGCGGGCACTGATTATAAAACGCGTCGTCCAACAATAATAATATGTTCAGATATTTATTGTCTTTATATAACCACTTACGAGGTAATGAAAGATTTAGCTGGGTAGCTTTACAGAGGTGTACAAAATTATACAATTTTTCTGAGCACGAAGTGTGACTAGAATGGTTCAACTGCAATCAATCTGATTTCTTTCTGTAAATATCTAATGACAAGACCAGTAGTGGTATTTATGGTACATATTTGACTTCCAACGGTTAAAATTAAAACCTTTGTTAAGCATTTTCTTACAATATTTTTAGTTTTAACGAACTTAAGGTGTTTTTTGATGTAAAATTCGCGATTTGTCAAAAATGTAACATGTCATTGGTCAAAAATTGTTATATAGTCTTTCAGGATAACCCCCAGTTCATACTTTTAGAAGTATATATAGAAATCTTCATTAAACAAATATAAACCTCCATTTTGGTACATATTTGTCATAAAAATAAGCTTTTTGTTAAAAACTTACCCAAAATATAATTATTTTTGCTGATTTTTGGCATATATACTTTTTCAAGGTAGTGACATTAAAGATCGACTCTAGCCCAGTAGGAAAATTGGACTTTCTTTGAGCAAATTTGCATCCAGCCCGCAGTTTAAAAAAAAATAGAATTTAAAAAATAACTGATTAAATTCCAGATCGATTCCTGATGTTTGATTTTTAAAAGTAATTTTGTTTTATGTTCTTAATAAATCGTCAAATTCAGCGAAATTTAAATTTTTTTTGATATTTTTGCTATAAAAAATTTAAAAATTGTGGTATATAAACGAAATGTTGAGATACATTTTTTAGGCAGTTTTATTTTCTATTGATAATCGTTATCAAATCGGAGGCCACTGTTTTTATCATAACTTGATTTGTGTTAACAAATTTTGTTGGAAATAAAGACTTTTTGTTCTCATACAACATCTTCAAAATTTGACTAATCGTGTTGGTTTTTTATGGAGATATTCTGCTTCATGGAGATATTCTGCTTCATCGGCATGTATCTTTGCAATATTCAAGAACAAAGAAAATTAGGGTTAATGTCAGCAAAAAGTTTAGCAACAAAGTTAGTAGATTCAGCTAAAGTTTTGCTAACACTAAAATTAAAAATTTAAAAATTCTTGCTTAAAGTTAACAAACTGTTTGCTGAATATTAGTAGCCAGCAAAAACAGACATTACCAAGTAATCAAGCGTGTAAGTAGCGCACAAAAGCTTCAATAGTTTACAGGTTATTTACTTGCTTGATTGCTTTTGTTCTCGATCACCCAAAATTCATGGGTGGTCATTACCCCCTCGCTTACAAAAAAGTGAGAATAATCAGCTACCTGATTGGTTACTCATAGTGAAAGAATAAGTAATTACTTTCATATTAGGAATAAGTGCTTATTCACAATTATAAAATACGTGGTTACCAATGAGTTAGGAAATCTTGAAAGAAATGTTAAAATAACTTTAGTTTGGAATATTTACTTGTAAATATTTCAAAAAAAAATGTATACAATATTTGAATTAAAAATAAGTAATCGATACTTATGTAACAAATTACCAGTAACTCATTATTTTAAAATTACATATAAGTACTGATATAATACATTATCAGTAAGTCATTATTTTGTATATTAAAGTAATGTACTATGTAATCACCATGTTTGTGCTAGGTAGACTGAAAAAAACCCAAAAAATTTCAAGAAAAATTATACTTTAATTAATTTCAAAATAATTTACAATAAGTTACAAAATATAAAAATGTTCATACCCCCACATTGACGACATGAATTGATGTAATATCTGAAAATAGTGTATAGAAATAATCATATATAACATCCTAGCAAAGACATGGTAATGGCAAGTCATTGCCGCATGTTTATCAAGAAATGATAGGTTATTACCTCTTACATTACTTTGAAATCCAAAATAATGACTTTCTGGTAATGAGTTATAGAATTACTTATATGTAATTGCAAAAATGAGTTACTGGTAATTGGTTACATAAGTAACGATTTAGTTTTTAATTCTAATATTATATTTATTAATTTGATTTGAAAATATATAAAAAGCATTTCATTTTGAATTGTCAGGTTTGAGATCATAATTAAAATAAAACTATAAACACTAATTGTTAATAAACTTAAGAAAAGATGAAAAAAAATTTTGTTTGCATTAGCGCTAGAGGCAGTGTCGCACTATCGGCCTAAGCAACTAGATCATGTTCAGCCTCATTCTAATCCACCACCCACAAGAAACTCAAGGTTTGATCAGGTATATATCAACCAACCACAGAAAATCGGTGATGTTAATTAATTACCCGAATAAAATAAGTTATTAAAGGTAAAGTTAATTTAAAAAACTTATAAAATTTATTTTTGAAAAAATTACCTTTAAGGTAATTCCTAGATAACCACTTATTCTATTATTGTGAGTAACCACTTATTTCTTATCTTAAAGTAACCACTTATTCGTTCGATATGAGTAACCAATCAGGTATTGGAAGCAAGAGGGTAATGGCCACCCATGCAATTTTGGACATTGCGAAAGTAATTCAGCAGGTAAATTTTGAATTGAAAATTGTGCCACCATAGGGTTCACTATCTAAATTTTGCTAAAAAGGTTCAAAACTTAAAAATAACTGAATATAGATTTGGTTTTACTGAATGTGAAGTTAAAATTTTAACACATTTAATTATTCAAAAATAATATCGGCTCAATGCAAACCTTTTTTTGGCACCCATAAGACTTGGCCCCAAATGGCACAAGTCCGTGCGGTTAGAAAGCTGCAATTGGGCAGAACGTATTATAGTTGCTATTAACGGGTTTTATGTGATGTCCTGCCTCACAGCTTCAATATTTTCAAACGTTGTACCAGGGTAAAAAAAGGAACATCAAATATTCGGAAAATAAGAACTTAAACATTTTTTTACACCATTTAGTTATTTTTGTCGCACTCTGTATCTTATTAAAAAATTTATATAAAAAACATTGTTTTAAAGTATACATTAGTAGACTGATTTTAATGATATATAACTTATTTTAAATTTCATTTACAGTTATTTTTACTGACATAATATATTTGAGTACATTTTTTATACTAAAGATAATCACAATTTTTAGAGACATTTGCTATATTTGTGTATTTTTTTTTTAATTTTGTTTAAAATATATATTGCGATAAAAATTAAAAGCTTTTAATTTTTTTGTATATTTATTTAAAAATTAACTTTTCTTGTCTGTTTTTGCTTGGAGAAACGAAATTATTTTTCAACTACTTACATCAATGGATGTCCAACTGATGGCATCTTCTAAAGAAATTCAAATGCCTTATATAGTTCTAGAAACGGAAGGAAAAATAACAAAATATGACATATGCAACCCATTTGTTTGCACTATGAAACGGAATCATAAAAAAATTACATTGTCCTTGCCTTTTGTTTTAGTCTGTCGACCTGAGCGTATATTTGTTTGCAATTTAAAATTGCCAATTTGACCACACTACATTACTATCGTAACACTGTACTATACACAAAAATCACTTGTCAAATGACCTAAGTCTAGTATATTACAAAACCGGTCAGAGAAGTTGCAATATTAACTCAAATTTTCGACATAACGATAAAAGGGTATTTTTAGCGACTGGCGCATGTAAACATTTGTTAATCAGTCATATTTTATTCGATTTTAATTTTTCAAACTGTATTTAAAAGAAAATTACCTGGGCTTTCTTTATTTTAAATACGTACAGATTTTTTAATAACAATTAAAATTAAAAATTTTTTTTAAGTGTTTCAAGTTATATTATTGTTTTTTTCGAATATTCTATTATAGCAACAATATTTTTTTAATTAAGTGTTTTCCTGAGTGAATTTAACCTTCACTTGTTAAAATCGGCTGAAAATTTACAAATTTATGGTACTTTTTATATATATATATATAATAATTAAAATGATCAGTTTTTTTTTAACTTCTTTAAATTCTACGATGGTTCTTTCCCATCTATACTAATCATGTGATACTTTTTAGTATTATATTCCGCTTCTGTAAACTCAAAACAATAAATTAGTAGAAAAGTTAGTAAAACTAAACTATTTTTCAGCAACATTGTTTCAGTTAAAAATTTAGTTAAACTTCTTTAGCACTTAACTGTGTTGAACTAATGTTTTACTGATTTATTTTGTTTAAAAAATTGTGTTGATAGGCACATTAATAGTGTGAACGACAACCAGATTGATATATATACACAGAATGTAGTAGATGTCATGGCATGTCAAGATGTAGTAGAGAAGAGGAAAATGTTACTACAAAGTGCAATTCTTGTAAGACATTTAAAAAAATCAACCATGGACGATTTTTGTTTCTGTTTTTCATCATAAAACAAAATTGTGGATTAAAACAATTTAATTTTTGTGTTGTCACCGGCTTGTGAAAGTAATTGTCCAAAAAATTGTGGATTGAAACAACAAAAAAATTTTGTGCTGTGGGCGTTGTAGTGTAATGGTTAGCGCGTTGGACTATTACACAAATGGTGCGGATTTGATCAGCAGCGACGACATCATCAATTTAGAAAGGAAAAACTTGTTCCCACAGCTCTTAACCCCATCGAAGAAAAATAATGAATAAAGGCTATGAACCAAAAACTTCGCCAACTCTCCATCAGGTGGCGAGCAACAACTGTTTCAAGATTTATCAGCAACTACAGAGTTTTCATGCTTGAAGCCCTTCATCTTTCCGCATCTTTCTTCTGCCCCAAGAAAACAACTCATTTACAAATAGTAAGAATTTCTTGAGTGTTGCTATTCTTAAAAAAAAATTATGGTTCTTCTCTTAAAAAAAAAGAAAAATTATTTTGTGTTGTCATCGATTTGTCAAAGTAATTATCTATTAATTAAATTAAAGACAAAATAAAATAAAATATTTAAATTTAATAAAGATTTATTAAATAGCAAATTTCTTACTTCATTAATAAAAGCACAGGTTTTAGTTAATCGGACAAATACATCTGCTTATTTTTTTGAGAATATTTTTATATGGTTCTCGATATAGTTATATGTCCACCTGGCAAATTGCACCAAGTGGTCAAAATGGGCCAACATGATTTGAAGAATAAATACATCTTGCGTTTTAATTTTGAAATATTGGCTCACTTTTGAAACACTGTGCAAATATTTTATTGTCGACTACTAAAAGTTTGTTGAACTAAATATTATGCTAAAGATTATTAACAAAAAAAAAAAAAAAAAAAACAATTTTTATTAACAAAATTTAATTGCATAACAGTCAAGATAATCTTAGATATGATTTATCATCTAAATATTAGAGGTGTTAAAATCAAAGACATGCGAAAACTACACACAACCCACTTGACATATAAAATGTATTTTTAATATAAAAATTATGGCTTTATTATTAAATTAGTTTTTTATTATACATTTTGATATGACAATTATTTAATATTTTCGTTTGGCAAATTAAACTTGAAAACGTCAATTCAATAACAACCCGATGAAAAAAGTTTATATATATTAATATATAGCGTGTTGTTATTATATATAATGTTATATGTTGCCATATGTAATGATATATATTCACATCTCAAACTTATTTTTATGAAAATTTCTAATATAGTGCTATATATCATGATATACCATTATATCTTATGTAACATATAAATTGATCTTTTATATCTGTTTATATATGCTTGATCATAATATGATCATATATACTTCAATGTATATTTATATAGAGGTATATGTGATATTAAAAATCAAACAAACTCTATCATTTGTACACTCATAATAATCCATGCTTAAAAATACAAATATATTTTTCGTAAATTTTTTTTCGTAGAATGTACAAACATTTTGTTTATATTACAAAACTTTTGTATAAAACAAATTATATAAATTTACAAATTTCGTAAAAATACAAACATGATTTCGTAATATTTTTTTAGTACATTGTACAAAAATTTGTAATGTTACAAATATTACATATGGATGTTGATGTGGTTAGAGGTCGGATTTGCAATCAGAATTTTGCGAGTTCAACTCCTGGCCAGGACAAATTTTTTTTTTTTTTTTATATTTTATATTTTTTTTTTGTTTATTAATGTTTTTTAAATTTCTATTTTTTATTTTTTTATGTCATTATTACTATTTTTGTGTTTTGATATAAATGGATATTTTGTATTTTGTTTAATAAAGAGGATCCTAAAAAAAGTTAAAGAGGACCCGAAAACACTACTTCCACTTTATTTGCCGGGTTTAGTATGAAATTCAATAAAACAAATATTTAAAAAGATAAAATATTTAATAATAAAATGCAATTAGTTTAAAATTGGTATTTAAGTTTTTTATTATTATTTTATTATTTTGTTTTTTAATATATTTTTTGATATATTTATAAAAAAATTATATTATTTTATTTAGTTCAATAAACATAATAAAAATATTTAATTGCCATTTTACCTTTTTTATTAAATATTTGTAGCATATTTTTCTAGTTTTCATAAAAATTTCATAATATTTTCGACTTAAGTTCCTTTTTAGTTTGTTGTATTGCATCAGCTACTTTGGTGCAAATGGTAGAGGGGTCTACTTCAACACAGCAGGACGTCACTGAAATCGTGAGTTCGATTCTGGTGTGGCACCATTACATTTTTTTTTTAAATTTCAAAATAAACCCGTAAGGTATGCACCACATTTTTATTTAAAAAAAGTTTTTACAAAACTTTACGAAATGTGATTTGTATATTCTACAAATTTTTTCGTAATGTCAAAATAACCAAAACTTTCGTAAAATGAACAACGGTTTTCGTGTATTTTACCTATAGATTATTATGAGTGTATATATAAGTT
Source organism: Delia radicum (assembly GCA_021234595.1). Classification (NCBI taxonomy): domain Eukaryota; kingdom Metazoa; phylum Arthropoda; class Insecta; order Diptera; family Anthomyiidae; genus Delia; species Delia radicum. Next base: position 59,860,238 of record CM037851.1, on the reverse strand, counting down.
TTTTCAAATTTTTAAAAAGCCCACTTTGATATTTCAGAACGTAGGAGGAATCTCTCCAAGATTATGTTAGCTACTTCTTCTTCGGGAGACGCGCTAGCAGATTAATGCATAAATCATCATTCTAGGTGACCGTTAAGTGGTTAAAATTTAAGTTGAAAGATGGCCTTTTTAGCCGTGTTTTTATAGCAAAATGTACAAATCTCTGGATATTGATATTTCCGAAAGTAATAGGAGTCTTTCCAAGATTAGGGTCTCCATTTCTTCTCCGGAAGGCGCTCTAGCAGATGAATGTATAAATTATATTCGATTGGGTTGGATTCGATTGGGGCACTCTAAATGGGTCAAAGTGGAATTTTTAAAAATTTGACCCTACGGGTCAAATGTCGGGACATCAGAATTCATTTTAGAGGTATGGTTCCTTCGGCAAAGTTTCTTATTTTGATCCCTAGAATACGATTTTCCTTGAACGTTGAGCGATTTTTTTGCCTCCATACAAATCGACCCGGCCTAATAATTATATATGGCATCACATATGATTCTATAAAAGTATATGTTCTGAAATTAAAAAGAAATATTAATCACTTTTATATATAATTATATATAAACATATATGGTAGAAATTAACAAAAAATCAATCGCTTTTAATATAATTATCAGAAAAGACAAAAATCGGATAATTATTTTAAATTTATTATATTTATTTATATTTAAAATATATAAAAAATGGCAAAAGTAAAAAACTTTGAAAAGCTACACTTGGAACAAAGTTCAAAGTTAATGGTGCAGATTATATATATGAGTAAAAATATCATTTTAAGTCAGAAAATCGTAAAAAGCACAGTCCCAAAGTCTTATGAACACGCATTTTTAAAACTCAAAATCGGAATATGCAAAAAAGTGAAAAAAACATAGAAAAGTGTTAATTTGCCATCTCTGATAATTAAATACAAACATATATGATGGTAGAAACGCCAAAGTGTAGTAACGTCATGATGTTTGTTTAGGAAAAGTCCCTAGCCGAGTGTTGGATTACCCAGAAGACAAGAATGATTTTTAAATTGGCAAAATTGATGATTAATATATTTTTTGTTATAGCACTGCCTATTCTGGAGGCTCGAGCTTTTCTAAAAATTTATTAATATTTAGCCAGATCGAAATACTAGTATCAACCTAGCTAATATGTTTGATTTGCTTTATTTTTGTAAATGTACGGAAAAAAATCGATTACTTTTACATATGATTATATATGGAAAACTTTGGAAAAAAATTTCAAACACAGAATTGTTGCTGAATACAAAATTGTGCTAAGAAGTATTATCTCGTGCAATTACCTTGTTGCAATAGCACGAGTCTACATGTTTTTAAAGTGAGTTATAAATCGTTTTGCATTTCAAAGCTTTTTAAACTTTAAACGTCGATTTTTGTTAAAGTTTTTTATCTCATCAGAGGTCATAAAATTTATTAACACTTACAAAAAAATTACATATTTATTGCGAAAATGTTCTTTTTTAGTATTTCAAAATAAAATTTTCAAAAACAGTTGTATATAAACATACGTTTTTAGTTTTATTGCATATTTTCTAAGAAATGGAAAAATTACTAGTTTTATTACATGATTAGTATATAAAGAACATAATCTATAAAGGATCAAACTTCTTGAAAATAATAATTTTTAAAAAAAATAACAAAATTGCGAATTTAGCAAAAATGGTACGTGCTGAAAAAAAAAATGATGAAAAGATTTGACATCTTTTTGACAAATAAATTTTGTGTAGTTAGCAGAAGCCATTGAATACGGTGGAACCCTATCATTATACAAGTTTTTTTGAAAATGGACTCATACCACTTTCAATATAAGTAGTCAATTGTGCACTGAAAGAATTATCCTTCTTGATATTAATGAACCAATTTCATACAATATTTATCATAGATTCAATAAGGAATATCATTATATTCAAAAAATATTATTAATATTAAATTCAGCACAATTGAAAGTAACAAATTATTCTGCTTAAATCAGCAAACAAATTTTTATATATTAATGGACAAAAAAATTCACAAAATATGTAAAATTTTTTAAGTTTTAAAGTTTTCTTTTAAATTTTTTTTATGCGAATAAAACTTTTGCCATTTCGAAATCAGCAGTCTACAATTTTTTAGCAATAATTTTTGTTTGTTTTAGCAAAATATACTCTTATTTTATTGAACAAAATTTAAGGAAAATATAACAAAAGTGTTGTTTATTTCAAATAAAACTCAAATAATTTTACGAAATTGTGTGCTGATGGTAATCAAACGAGGGGACGCTATATTGCATAATTACGACCAAAAAAGCACACAGATTTACACAATATTTTTTTTCGAATTTATATTTAAAATGATTTGTAAAGTTTATTTAGTAAAATAAAATCGAATTAGAATAAAAACTCGCGTGTTGGCCGATTTAAAGCAAATTTCTATTTCCGTTTATTCTCTCCTTTTAACCACTTCTCCCTGTTTTTCCTGCTTTTTCACTTTTCTCTTTTTTTTCGATTTTGCTGAGGGGGTTATTTCCCCATCCCAAACCCAGGCCCCCAACACATTCATGGAGCCGCACATGTATACACCCATATCGGAACATTTTTCATCGGGAAACGTCAAATGTTTTTTGTATGAGTTAATTGTCTACCTCTTACCTAATTAACGTCATAACTCAAATTATTATTAAATGCATAGACATTTTGAAATTTGTTTTCACAATGTGCCGTTAGCTACTAACGGGGACTTTAACTGACACATTTGTTGTTGTTCCCCCAATAAATTTTCAATTTAAACGTTTGTTAAATTTTTTGCTGAACATTCAGTAATCGGGCATAAATCATATAAATATTAAATTTTCAATACACTAACCAGTAAAACTTTCCAGATATTGGTGGCAACCTAAATCAGTTTTAGAACTTTATCTTCTAGTTTTAAGTAAAATAAGCTTCAATTCCATATACATATCTCAGGCCCGCTGATTTTAATGGTTACTTTATTTGTTGCTGTATGGTACAATTTTTCCACGAAATGGCTTTAAAATTTGGCGCCTTTACATGCAGATTTTTACATCTTGCTGTTGAAATGTAGTGCCAACTCATGTAGTCTTAATTAAGTTTTGACTCTCAAAACTTAAATTAAACCCGCTCGTTAGTCGTTATTCTCATTTTTTGCACTTTTTACAGATTTGGATAATTTTTTCTCTAAATTTGCTAATTAGCTTGACAAATGGTCATGCAATACAATGAGCCTATTATAAAGAACTGTCTCAGCAAAAAATAAAAAAAACAGTATTTTAATATGTTGCATATGTACGCACAATGTGCGGCATAGCCAGACCATTTTTCTCGGATTCTGAAGTGTTTCGAACTTTTCTAACAATTGGGAAACTAATTTGGTGTCTCAAAAGTTGACAATGTCATGATAATAATCCACCTGCAAAATTTTTTAGACACTTTTGTCAACATTTTCTGGGTAAACTTTTTTGTACACTAAGAGAAAAAATTTGTAAAATTTTTTGCGAAAACTACTAAAAATTTGTTCAAAATGACGGGCAGGAAAAATTGCTGAAATTGACAAATTTTTAGCAAAATATTAGTAAGATAAGAATAGCAAATATATATATGTTAAATCTACGAAATTTTTGTTATATATGAGTTCAATTTTAGTTAAATAAAAGTTGCAAATTAATCAGCTAAATATTAGTATACAAAAATAAGCCCAAAATGAGAAAAATTCAATAAAAATCTGGTCTTCAAAAATCAACAGTCTACGATTTTGGATCAAATATTTCGGTTTATTTTAGCAGGATATACTGTTCTTTGTATTCAACTAAATTGAAGGCAAATAAATATAACTAACATTTTGTAAATATTTAAATTTTTGTTTGTTGTTTTTTGTCTACAAATATTCAGCAAAAGTTTTTGATGATTTTAGCGAATTACATTTGCTATTTTCAATAAACTAAAATTTAATTCGTATTTACAATAAAGCAAATAAATCTGGTAAATTTACCAGTTTTTTCTGCAACGTTATTTTGAACTAATTTCTAGTACCCATTTCTGATATTTTTACAGCTTTGTTTTTATGAGTGTAAGTTTTCCATTATGTCCACAAAAACTTAAGTATGATACATAATTTTTAACTTATTTTAGGATGCAAGACTCGAATATGGTTTACTTTTTTATATGAATATGATTTTCACTAAAATTACACCCACAAAACAGTCTCAGTTGTGGCCAGCGAATTTGTTGCCAATTGAATTCTGGCGGTTACTACAACTATTTTTATATTTAATTATATATTTAGTCGTAAAAGCTAATATTCAGTGGTCTCATTCAGTATTTTATCAATGTTTGGTAAATCCGTATAAAATGTCGTCCTATCAATTAAATTTTAATAGTTTTGACCGAATTCCAACCAATCAGTTTTCTCGGTGTAACATTTTTTCCTATACGTATGAGTTTTTGTTCTTAGCCCCCCCTGTCAGCCTATCTATGCCAGTGTTTATTTATAATCAAAATTGATGCTGGGATGCTTCAATAGCTTGTTTTTATACACTCTTAGAAATATATCTGTAAAAATAGCAGAAAAAGCTACTAAAAATTAGTTAAATACGACCTTGCCGAAAAACTGCTAAATTTAGCAAACTTTTTGCTACATATTAATAAAATAAGAATAGCAAAAATATATTTGTAAACTTTAAAACATTTTGGTTTTATTCCACGTAAACTTTAGTTAATTGAAAATAGTATTTTACTGTGTAAAATTAGCAAAAAAATTTGCTATATTTACCTCAAATTTAGTAGAATACAAATAACAGTTTATTTTACCAAAATGAACAGAAATTTTTCGCTAAAAAATTGTAGATTGATTGCTAATTTCATAAGGGAACACTTTTATTAGCTTTAAAAATATAAAATTTCACATTTTTTAAAAAATGTTTTCTCTACTAATTTTAAGTAAATTGTTTTGCTAATTTTAGCACATTATTTTGTTACTTTCAATAAACTAAAATTTAGCTGAAATATAACTAAATATTTGTAAATCAGATTTATTATTCTTATATTACTAATATTTAGTAAAAAAATGTGCTAATGTTAGCAGTTTTTTCTGCAAGCTCATTTTTAACTACCTTTTTTTTGCTATTTTTACAGGTTTACTTTTATGAGTGTAGAAATATAATTATATATTTGTTTTTTGCATTTAATCACTTGTTACTAATCAAACTAACTACCTTTGGTATTGTTTTCATGAATGTATACATTAATAATACACAAATATTCTACTGTGATTTGACGATTACAATTTTGCTAACGACATTGTGTCATAAAAGACGTGATATGATTTTTATAAGCTTTGTACAAAGTATATAATATACAGTGAAGTGTTTAAAACGAGCACACATTTCTAGATGTTTACAATGTACTCGGCTAGCCAGGTAAAATGGTCTGTCTTGCATCACTGGTGTACGTAGAGTAGGTTAGGTTAGGTTAGGAAGGGTTATGTGCCCAGGGGCACAACTCCACTCGGAGACCAATACGGTCCATTGTGAATCCCTTCAGAGAAAAAACGGTGAGAAAGACTAGAAATAGACAGAAAACATAGATTGAAAGATAGATATAAAGAAAGATAGAAAGATAGAAAGAATATATACTCCCCAGAAACCAGCTCCTATCGTCCCCTTACTAGAAACAGCCGTCCTATCTCCCTGACAAATCTCAGCAAATCTACTGGATTGCATCCAGCGACACACCCGAGTTCGTCGTGAAATCTATCTCCTAGCCATTTCTGTCTGAGACCCTGCAACCTAGGACAGTGGCACATTATATGCTCAACTGTCTCCAGTTCCTTAACGTCCTCGAACAGCCAGCAAAAATCCGGTATGTCCCTGTCCCATCTGCTTGTGAAAGCCCTGACAGAACAATGACCGGTCAGGAACCCCGTAAGGGTACTGAGACCTTCCCTGTCCAGTCCCAAAAGAACCTTGGTTGCCCCTGCGTCTAATGCGGGCCATAACGCCCTAGACTCCCTGCAGTCCATTCTGTCCCTCCATGATTGGTTAACGGTTTCGCGGAATCCCTTCCGTATAACCTCAAAGTAGTAACATAATGGGGGCTTTACCCCCCGTCCCTTACTGCCAAGTCCAGATTCGAACCCTCCCTCGCAATTTCGTCCGCCAACTCATTGCCATCCACCTTGCAGTGTCCGGGTACCCAACACAGCCTCACTGTGAATGCCTCCATGAGCTCCCTCAGAGCACACCTGCATCGTGCGACCAAGCGCGAGCGCACCGTGTAGTTCGTCAGTGCTTTGAGCGCTGCCTGACTGTCGACATAGATTGTCACGTAGAGTATTTATTGTGCTTATCAATCAATCGAAGCCACCCCTTTTGATTGGAACTCTTGAAATTTAATAAAGATGTTGATTAAGTAAATTTTACAAATGATGTTAGTGTGTTAGTTTTGTTATTTAAAAAAAATTTCAAAGCGGGAAAACATTGAAAACGTGCAATGAAATATAATTTCTACGTACCCAGTAAAAACTTTCATTACCCCGTAAGTGGTTATATAATGAAAATATCTTAACAGATTATTATTTGGCGTCAGTTGCAAAACTGCACTTTATGGGGCGTTCCACAAAAAAAAATATGACCACCTCTGGACACTGGGAGTAATTTCAAATGAAATAATACCCAGTTCTTTGCAGTTATTTCATTTTTTAGAAGTTATTTCATTTTTGTTATTAGGTGTGATTTCATAATGCAATAATTCCGAAACGAAATAAGTCCCAACAGAATTTAGCATGGGACTTATTTCATTTTATTTTCTTGTTCGGTGTTATTTCATTTGCTGTGGGAGTTATTTCATTTTCAAAAATTCATTATTTTTTTAATATAATTAATATTCTAAACGGTTCCTATAACGGAATCTTTCAAAATATTTTGATGATCTTCTTAAATTGACTTAACTTAATCTGTTCTTTAACAAATTTTGAAGGCGTAACGTTATATTCCCCAAAGTGATATTGCACAAGAAAAAAAAAGACAGAGAAATAAAGTGCCAACCGAATTTTAAAGTGTATATTAATGATAACAACTTATAAATTCAGTTAGTACAACAATATTTACATTAGATTTCTGAATATTTTGAATGTTGCAACTAAAATTTTGTTGAATTAACCGAACTTTGTTGTGAAAACTAATGTTAAGTTGTGTCAACCGTCTGAAATTCGTAATAACTGAATTTGAGTTGTAAAGGGTGTCCCAAGAAGAACGCAATTTTTAAATCTGGCAACATTCGAAGTGTCATTGTTTGACATTTTTGGGCTGGAGGAATCATTGGAACTTTTTTTTATGAAAAAGAAGCAGGTCAAGCGCAAACAGTCAATGGTGTTCGGTATCGTGAAATGATAACCAGTTTTTTCTTGCCCAGAATTGAAGAAATGAATGTGGAGGGCATGTGGTTCCAACAAGACGGCGCCACATGTCATACAGCCAGAGAAACAATTCAATTGCTGCATCAGTCATTTCCCGGTCGTGTTATTTCGCGTTTTGGAGATCAGAATTGGCCGCCTAGATCGTGCGATTTAACACCACTAGATTTTTTTCTTTGGGGTTTTTTGAAGTCGATGGTTTACGCGAATAAGCCGACGACGACTCAAGCCTTAAAAGAGGAAATTGGACGCTGCATTAATGAAATACCGCAGCATTCATGCAAAACTGTCATTGAAAATTTCATTAAAAGATCGCGTGCATGCCAGCAAAGCCGCGGCGGCCATCTGCACGATATATTGTTCCATACATAACCTCATTCTGTCTACTTTACGATATAATAAAGTTTCACGATTTTTTTTTTAAATATCTGTGTTTTATTTAAAATTTAAAAATTGCACTCTTCTTGGGACACCCTTAGTAACCAAATTTCAGTTGGCAAATAGTAAAATTTTTCTCTGTGTGTAGCGCCCAAAAAAATTATATGTAAATTGTTGTTGTAAAAATTTTCTTGTTTTTGGGCAATACGACATTGATTTGGAGGAAATAACATTTTTTGTTGGGCGCTATAACGGTTTTTTGTTTGGCCAAAATAAATTTGGGCGCTATGATGGTAAAAAAAGAAGTTATTGCCCAAAATCAAATTTTTGTTTTTAAATGTCATAAGACCTTAAATGTCAAGGCTGAGTCATGAAATCAAACAAAAGAGTTTTAAAGAAACTTAAAAAAATTGCTTCAATTTTATTTTTTTTGTGTCGCACGCAGAAAAAAACTTTATTTCGCCTAGCCGCCTGCCGAGTTCTACGGAGGAAAAAAAAACCCTAAAAGGAGGAAATAAACCATTTTTTTACAAATCCAATGTCGAATCCGTTGAAATCTTATTTTTAAGACAATAAGTAATATAATTTGACCAGTCATAGCTTTATCATTTAAACAGCTAATTGATTGTTTTTTATCTTAAATAAAAGAGTAGAGCATTGGCCTTCTGTTTATTTAACGTTTAGTCACTAATATATACATACGTAAAATTTTTAATAAAATAGACTTTTAAAAAAATACTCATTTTTTCCTACGTAGAACGCGGCAGGCGGCTTCGCGAAATAAAGTTTTTTCTGCGTGCGACACAAAAGACATTATGTCTTATGACATTTAAAAAAAAAAAATTATGATTTTGGCAATAACTTCTTTTTTTTACCGTCATAGCGCCCAAAAAAAGTTTTGGATTTTCCGTCATTGATTTGTTCGTTATAACATATTAACATCCACAGTTTTGGGGATATGCGGACATTTGGGCAATATGTCATTTTGTTTTTTTTGGGCAATACGACTTTGGGGAATATAACGGTACGCCCTTACTTCATTTGTGTTGCATGCACAATTTTTGGGAGTTATTTAATTTTTATTCTTCGGAAATTATTTCATGATGAAATAACAACCAAAACCTAGGATTTGTTTCATTTTTGTTTTTGGAAATTATTTCATTTTTTTAGAAATTATTTCACTTTTTCGAGACGAGACTTATTTCATTTTTTTAGAATTTATTTCATTGGGAGCTTTTGCACCTGGGACTTATTGCATAGAGCCTAGCGATACTAATATCAAACTTATCATCTCTATATATGATTATGTGCTTTAAACGATTTTAATTTAATACGATTTTCTTAATTTATTCAAGTTGTTTATTAAAAGAACACCTAAGCGTATGAGTGTTTTGTTAACAATTATGACGTAAAGTATACGCTTTGAATTTTAAGGTAAATACTTAAGGCGACTAAGAAGGTCTTGCTTTAAAATTTATAAAATGTTATAAGCACTACTCTGCACTTAAAGGACTAAAAATTATATGTTGGTTATTATGTGAGTCAATTGAATCTAAAATTTTTCTTAATTACCTAAGCTAATTGTAAATTTTTATTGTAAAACAAAGTCTGCCTTATATAAAAATTAGAGAATTTTTCTATAAATAAATATTTACTAAAATCGTTCAGATTTTCAAATGCATAGTTAAACTCATCTTTATGACGTGCCACATGTATTCAACACATTTTTTTTATATAACAAAAAAGAAATTAAACGTCGAAATTAAGTAATAAAATTTTAATCTTTACTATTAAAATAATTATTAATTAACAATCAATGTTGTTAACAGCCATAAACACATTATTTATACGATCAGTTAATTAAAACCTTTAAAATGGTATACAAAACTAAAAACAAATTTATGTATAAGAAAAATGTTTTATAAAACTATAGAAAAGCAGTAAATAATAAATTTAATCAAAAATTAATTTAATTTAATATGTTATATAGATATGAAAGAAAATATTTCAAATACGAAGTTAATAAATTTTATTTGTTTTAAACACTGTGTTACATACAAAACATGATAAATGACAAAAAATGTTCAAACAAATTCTAGAATTACAAAAACAGCCGGCGCAAGTAGTTGAAAATTTAGTACACTCAAAAAAAAAAAGGTTTGTAAAGTCAGCAAAAAATTTTGCTGAGTCAGCAAAATTTTAGTCAGGAGGATGCTTGCAGAAAAAGTTGCTAATGTCAGCAAAATATTTTGCTGAAAATCAGCGAGCTGATTTTTAGCAACAAAATGAGTAGATTCAGCAAAAGTTTTGCTAACACTTAGTAGATTAGAAATAAAAAAGCGTTTGTTAAAAATTAATAAATTTTTTGCTGAATGTTAGTAGACTGAAAAAAAAACGCAAAAAATTTGTAGAAAAATTGTAATTTAGTTAATTTATTTGCTGAAAATCATAAAACATATTATTGTGATTCTTTTAAAAATAATTTACAATAAATACGAAATATAAAAATTTTCATTTTCCCACATTCACCACATGAATTAATTTAATATCTGAAAATATATAGAAATAAATATATATAACATAACAAAAATGTTTCTTTCAAATACATCAATGGTTGTCTAAATGATGCTTTCCTTTAAAGGACGCAACTGCCGAAGATAATTATAGAAACGAAACGAAAAAATAAACAAAAACAAACGAAAAAAACTACCCTTTTTTTGCAATAAGAAAAATAAACCATAAAAATCTACCTAAGATGTGTCTCTTTGTCTTTCGCTTTACTCTGTCTACATGCAACACAAATGAATATATGTTTGTTTGCAATTTGACCACTCTAGACTATTAATCTATAAACATTTAGTTTAAATATATATATATATATTAGCGGTAATCACTCTTGATAGAAAACTTTTTCTTGGAGGAAACATTATCGATTTCTTTTTCATTAAAGAGTGAGCGTCTTTTTTAGCAAGTTTGTTTTCAACACTGTCAGCTGATCTTTGTTTACATTTGTTGTAGGCTGAACACGTTTTTCACCAAATGTAATTAAAAGTTAAATAAGCAAAATGCCAAAACATCAGAAAAAATTAAAATAATTAAATTTATAGTGGAAAATGCAATAACACAAACAGATTTTATGCAGCATTTTCTACTTGGAGGTAAATTTTATTAATATATAAACATATATATAATTCACAATTTATTTAAAAAATATGAAATTATCTTGTGACGCTTAAAATCAGTTGTTCTTCTGTCAAAAAAAGTTTTTCTTGTTTTCTACTACAACTTACTCAAGGTTTGAGTCAAAGAAATTTCCTATCAAGAAAAGGAGAATCGAAGAAAACGAGAAAAAACAAATCCCATACATTTTGTTGTTGTATCTGTCAAAAGTTTTCTTCTTTTCTCGTTTTCTTCGATTCTTCTTTACTTTTCTATCAAGAGTGATTACCGCTATTATTTTGTCTTTATTTAATTAATAGACAATTATTTTCACAAGCCGGTGACAATGCAAAATTTAAGTTGGTTTAATCCTCAATTTTGTTTTATGTATGAAAAAGAGATACAAAAACTTCCATGGTTGATTTTTTGATATGTCTTATTAGAGTTGTACTTTTTAGTATCATTTTCCTCTTCCCTACTACATCTTGACATGCCGCGACATCTACTTCATTCTGCGTATATCTTTCAATCTGGTTGTCGTCCACACTATTAATGTGCTTATCAGCACAATTTTTTTTTAGCAAAATTAATTAGTAAAATATTAGTATATTAGTAAAGCATTAGTATAAAACAGTTAAGTGCTGAATAAGTATAACAAAAATTTTAGCTGAAAACACGATTTTAGGAAAAAATTTTGTAAATACCTGATTTACAAGACGTTTTACTAACTTTTCTACTAACTTATTTTTTTGAGTGTACCTCAATTTGAGCCAACAGCATTTTCAATAAAGTTGATAATCATAGTAAATTTCCGTTAACTAAGTTTTAGTTGACAGTTGTAGTTTAATCACCCGATCAGAAATAAATTACATCTCAAATACAAAATCAGATCTCATTTGATATAGATCGATATTTATTCTTATTCAAGTTTATTTCAAGACTGGGATATCCAGTAATATCTAATTATATATCCATATATATATCTAAGATCCTCAAAGATCCCAAAATATCCTATGGGCTTAATTAAGATCTACTTGGATCTAATTAGATTCAAAAAGATAAGTAATTTTTGGTGAATCGAATAAGATTTAATATGAATTACATATTATTTTTAATCAAATTTTAAAAAATGTAAAGAGAAATAATTAAGATATCTGCGCATATATAATTATGTATGGGGTTTATATATAGCAATATATAATTATGCTTTATATGCATATAAATTATTAATGATGTCATATCTCAAACTAAATTGTAAATCTTGTTTCAAGTATGAAATCTTACATAATTATATCAGTAGAAACAAAAAAAAAAAATTCTGTGGTTTCAATCTGCAATCCATCTAAGTTACCTGCATTGCCATTTTTTAAACTCTTCTTTGTCTAAAAATTTTAAAAATGCATTATGAAGACAGCTGGCAGTAACTATAAGTATGTACCCTCAATTTTTTTTTGAATTTAATTCATAAGCACTTCAATAATACCTATCGTTTGAGTACATGACGAAATTCGAACAATTTTTTAAATTAATTACATCATTTAATTTCATATATGTCAATTATATCTTGAATTGCATTATACATACAGCACCATATATACTCCAGTAAAAACATTTTCATATAATCATGCATTATTTTATATAAATATATATGCTATTATATGTGAATACATATGTTTTTTTATGTTTATATATAAATTTATTTTTCTAAATTGTTTTATACAATGCCAGATATAATTACATCTTATTACATATCGACCAATATGTAATCGTACATGAGATATATATATTATATACTAACACATGTATAATTAGATATAACACAAATCAAAATTTAATATAATAACATATATTTAAATATATTTACTTTTGGATAAAACGATATCATGATCTATTCATAGTTATATGTCGTTCCATACCAGAAAATGTAGATCTTCTTTTGTATAAAACAATATATTAGCATGTCCCGTATTTAAAAAATTGTGCGAATTTCGTCATGTACTCAAACGATATGTATTATTGAACTGTTTATGAATTAAATTCAAAAAAAAATTGAGGGTACATACTTATAGTTACTACCAGCTGTCTTCGTAATGCATTTTTAAAATTTTTAGCCAAAGAAGAGTTTAAAAAATGGCAATGCAGGTAACTTAGATGGATTGCAGATTGAAACCACAGAATTTTTTTTTTGTTTCTACTGATATCAAATACTTTTGAACAAACATTACTAGATTAGAGCCGCTGAAAAACACTACATATATCAACAGTGGAAAATTTTACTGATTTTTTCGGTATTTTTTAAATGAACTACAAGGTTAGTAAAAAATTTAATTTGTGGTTTGAATGACTGACATTTACATTAAAAATAAAGAAACTGTATTACAACCAAACAACTACATATTATGGGTGTTGCAACAAAAAATCTGTTATATTAACCGAAAATTGTTGTTTCTCTCTTGTATTCAGTTTTTGCTGGCAATTTCAGTCGTAGTAATGGAATTTGAGTCATAGTAACCGAATTTCAGTTGACATATGGCTAAATTTTCTCTGTGTTTATTAATTCTATTAATTAAATGACAGATGTAATGTTCATTGTATTTAATTTATTTATTGTAATTAATGTGTTAGATAAATTATGGCCAAACAAATACAAACAATCAATTAAAAAATCAAAACAGATGGAAGATTTTCTGGGATTATAAATAAGAGCCCCCCCCCCAAAATGTAATAGTATTAATTTTTGCTCATTACTGTTACACTCAAAAAAAAAAAGTTTGTAAAGTCAGCAAAAAATTTTGCTGAGTCAGCAAAATTTTAGTCAGGAGGATGCTTGCAAAAAAGTTGCTAATGTCAGCCAAATCTTTTGCTGAAAATCAGCGAGCTGATTTTTAGCAACAAAATTTGTAGATTCAGCAAAAGTTTTGCTAACACTTAGTAGATTAGAAATACAAAAGCCTTGCTAAAAATTAATAAATTTTTTGCTGAATTTTAGTAGACTGACAAAAACGCAAAAAATTTTTAGAAAAATTGTAATTTAGTTAATTTATTTGCTGAAAATCATAAAACATATTTTTGTGATTCTTTTAAAAATAATTTACCATAATAATGAAATATAAAAATATTTCATTTTTCCACATTGACGACATGAATTTATTTAATATCTGAAAATATATAGAAATAAATATATATAACATAACAAAAATTGTCTTTCAATTACTTACATCAATGGTTGTCTAAATGATGCTATCGCAACTGCCAAAGATAATCATAGAAACGAAATGAAAAAACACACAATAACAAACGAAACAAAAAAACAACCCAAAGGAACCATAAAAAAATCTACCTAAGATGTGTGTCTTTGTCTTTCACTTTACTCTGTCTACATTTCTGTATATGTTTGTTTGCAATTTGACCACACATATAAACATTTAGTTTAAATAAATAAATATTTTATTTTGTCTTTTATTTAATTAATAGACAATTATTTTCACAAGCCGGTGACAACGCAAACTTTAAATTGTTTTAATCCTCAATTTTGTTTTATGTATGAAAAACAGATACAAAAGTCTTCCATGGTTGATTTTTTTTATATGTCTACTTCATTCTGCGTATATCTTTCAATCTGGTTGTCGTCCACACTATTAATGTGCTTATGAGCACAATTTTTTTTTTAGCAAAATTAATTAGTAAAACATTAGTATATTAGTAAAGCATTAGTATAAAACAGTTAAGTGCTGAATAAGTATAACAAAAATTTTAGCTGAAAACACGATTTTAGCAAAAAAATTTGCTAAAAAATAGTATACCTGATTTACAAGACGTTTTACTAACTTTTCTACTAACTTATTTTTTTGAGTGTATAAAAGAACGAGTTTTTATTTTTATAGCAGTTGTTTCGTTATCAATTAAAGCACTTTATATTGTTATTTAAATTAATTTCGGACAGTGATTTCTTTTTATTATTAAGTAAATTATAACATTAATAGCATTTGTAATCCTAAGTACCCCCCTTTTAGCGCTTTTTGATTGTAAACTTTGTAAAAAGTAGTAAAATAAAAACTAGAGATAAGATCAATAAAAACACAGTTTAACAAAATCAGAAAAAGTTGATGCATCGGGAATGCGACCCATCATATTTAAGAGACTTCGGGATGCAGATTACGAATATGGCCCTAGAATTTTAAAGTTAGCTTTAGTAAAAGAAATATTTGCAAAACACTTTTTGTAGGAAATTTAATTTTTTGATAAACTTTTTAGAAAAATGTCAAATTTGAAAACAAAAAGTTACGTTTTAATTTTTTCTTAAATTTAATATATTAGACTTTCCGCATGGTGTGAAAGTTTTACCATTAATGTATTTAAGGTTAGAACTTCTAGTTTTTCTTGAATTCGTTATTAAAAAATCTACAACGAAAGGAAGAACCAAAATTTGATTATGTACCTTTCGAAAACATCACTGGTTACTTAATTAAAAAAAAAACGTCTTAAACAACAAAAATAGATATTTTTGTATATCTTCAAAATATGAAATCTCCCAGGTGAAAATGATATTATATGGTAGTGTATGAACATGCAAGATTTTATGTATAATTATGTATTGTTTCATATATCATATATTAAGATGTATGCGATGTACGGATGCATATATGGGTTCATACATACAAACAAAAATTACATATCGAGGGCTTATATTCAATACCGTCTATCTACAAAAACACAATTTTTCAGGAGAGCCAAAAACTGTTTTATTCGCAAATAAGCAACAATTTCGATGAACTCATATTCTACAATATTAACAGAATGTGTCTAACAAACGTTCTAACTAAAAAGTTTCTTGAAATTCGCGTTATTTTAGCTTCTATGATAGAAAGACGGTATTGCCTCAAAAATGAAATCATTGTGTAGGAAAATAATATGTAGATAGACGGTATTGCCTTATTTTAAAATTAAGTTTGTATTACGGTTTTTGTATGGGGACCCCGAAAAAGGTGGGAGATAGGGGGTAGATATGTTCACAAGAAATGTTGGGGATAGAAAAATAGTAGGACCTGTTCTAACATTTGAACCCTTTAGGGAGCTAGGGGTTGTTTTTGACTAGTTTTTGTTTGTTTTTGGCATGGGTGTCTCAAAAAGGGTGTCAGATAGAGGGTAGGTGTGTTCAGAAGAATTGTTTAACCAGTTTAAATTCAAAGACAATGTTTTTTATAATTTTTTTATTATAATTTATTATAATTTTTACTTCGCGTGCCTAAGATTATCATAGAAATAGTGATACTCCTCTGGAATTACCGCCTTTAACTCTTGTAAATGTTTCCATTTGTTTTGCTGAATTGGTAGTCGACCGGTATACAATTGTTTTGGTTCTATGTGACCTTCATATTGCTTTATTCTAATAGGTAGTTCAGTGTAATTATGATCAAAATTCACTTTAAACTTAATGGTACCACTTGGGGAATATAAGAGAGATCTTAGTTGGGATACTGTCGGATCATTTTTTGCTCGACCAGGTCTAATACTGGAAAATCGAATAAGGTTCGTATCGAATATAGTTCTTAAAAAAATCATACTTTAAATGTAATGCATCAAATGGCATTTTAATAATTTTGTTCTTGATTTTGTATTTGCGTATTATGGTAGGTATTGATCGTTCGACAAGAGAAGTATGTATCCGAAAAACGAACAGTGAATAAATAGATATCAAACAGAGAAATAGCCTGAAATTAAATAAAACGACAAAATTCTATGATGTAGATATACGGTATTGCGGTCATAAAATTAATAAATAAGTATCTTTGTAGATAGACAAATGATAAAATACAGGATATATAGTACCAAAATAGTTTTTTTTTCACTGAAATTTTTACAGTACATGCAGATGGGGTCAGAGATGAGTTTGGCATAAAAAAAAAAATTTCGTGAAAATGTAGATAGACGGTATTGAATATAAGCCCTCGATATATGGTAATGTATGACATCATGTATTGAAATTTATGCTAAATATTATTATATATATATGATATTATTATTATTATTAAGTGAATTTATATATAATTATATTTATATTACCTCATAAATGTTCATTTATCATTCACTTGCAATTATTGTTTTAATATAGACTCATTCCATATAAAACCATCAAAATATATCCAATTTTCGACCTTTAATTTTAAACAATCTTGGTACAGAAGGTAAGTGTCATATCAGTATGTCATCGTACAAGTTTTGGGTTGTTAGCTGTAACGGTTGTGGAAATATCGCGCTTTTAAATATGAAGAAAAATGGAAAATTTAACAAAAGTAGTCGTACTTAATCGTCCATATATTTTTAACGGTTAAAGCTATGTTATTCAGTGATACCTCAATTTAAAGCCAATGTTATCATGCTTTAAATAAATTAAGCAAAAAAATAATTTTTAGACGGTAAACTTATTTTTTTTCCAAATCCACCGCTGTATTTCAAAAAACTGTTTCTTTAAAATTTTCAACAAAATATATGTTAATTATAATTAATTCAATTATGCTGTTGCCAAAAATTAATATGTGGAGCTCGTAGGCTATTCAAAGAATCGACAAATTTATACTAAATATAGTAGAAAAAAAGATTTACATAAAAAAAATGTATTAAAAAAAAAAAAATAACAGTTTTGCAAAAGTAGTTAAACATAATTGCCCATATCTTTCTAGCGGTTTAAGCTATAAAAATCATTGATACCTCATTTTAAAGGTACTTAAATTGTATTTTACTGGTTTATAAATATAATTCAATTCGTGACTGTAAAATGCATTTTTTTTTTAATCCGTAGTTCAAACCGCTGTATTTCAAAAAACTGGTTTTCTAAAATTTTTAAAAAAATATATGTTACTTATCAATTATTCTTCTATACCGTCACCAAATCCATACATGGTACTCCTGCTTGTTTCTGAATTATCGGCGCTTTAATTAAATTTGTTCACATTTTTATTCAAAAGTCAGGATACCGTAACATCTCCACGTAGGGATGTGGACACGGCATAGGGAACTAATGTTTATTTAACAAAATTTAAAAAAAAAAAAACAGTTTTCTGAAATATAGCTTTTTGAACAACGGTTTTTTAAAAAACAATGCAGTTTACCGTGGAGATGTGAAAAATATGTGTACACTATTAAAACCACAATTTAATTAGCTTTAAAACGATGTATCAATGGCTCTCGTAGCTTAAGATGTTAAAAAGATGTTTAATATTATGTACCAATACTTTTTGAAAATTTTCGAAAATTTTTCATATTTTGAAAAGCGATACTCCAAGATCCGCTAGGATTAGCTGTCCTGCACTTCTATGCAAAAATGTTGTATTTATATAAAAAAAATTTATATAAATATAACCCTTTTGGTCTTTTTTGTAAAAGCGCTGCCTATTATAGAGGCTCCAGTTTTTCTAAAACTTCGGGTTCTGATGAGATCTTTTGCTAGATCGAAATACTAGTATCAACCTAACTAATATATTAGATTTGCTTTATTTTGTAAATATACGGAGGTTGAAAACTCCTTTGAAATTAAAAAAAAAAAAAAACATAAAAATAATTTCGATGTATATAAAAATAAAAAACTAAATTAAAAATAACAAACCATTATTTTGTTTTGTAAAGTTATTGAAAGTTAGATTTTTGAGTCGCATAATCTTAACGTTATAACTCAAAAAAGACACGCCAATAAAAACATTTAATTTTCGCTTAAAATTATGTTTTATTTATTTTAAAGCAGTGTTGTACTGTTTTACTTGCTCACAGAGATAGTTTCCTACTTTTATTAGATCATAAAAAAATATTCACAAAAAAAAAATTTAAAAAGCTTGTAATTTTACCTATTTTTTTATTACGTGCTTTTCTTAATCACGAAATTTTTACGTTGTTCTGGTAAGGTGTATTTAAAAATCTCAATAAAAAATTAATGGTGATAATCTTTAACTTCGAGCTCATATATTAGTTCTCATTTAGTGAGAAAACTAGTTTATATGAATGTTTGATGTTTTTCATGGGGTTGTCACTTCTTTCAAAATGTGTTCTGATGATGCGAACCTAGAAAATTCCCGAAATAGATCTATCAACTCATTCCTAAAAGGGTCAGATAATAAATTTGAAAACAAAAAACTCTATATATTATTTGTTAGGACAATATCCTTATAAAGAAATATAGAGGATGGCCTCGAACTTGAATAATTTTCATTTACATTAAAAAAACTTTAATTTTCAATTTTTTTACTTTTCTTACATAATTTTTGTTTTTTTTTTTTAAATTTAAAATAAAAATGTTTGAAATTTCTGTCAAAATAAAACAAAAACATAATGAAAATAGTAAGAAGAAATTGTTGTTTTTTTTTTTTGTTGTAAAAACCCTGCGAGAAATGAAGGGTCGATTGATCCAAAGTGGTAATTCTATGATATATGATTGGGGAGCACGTCACTAAACTGGTTTAACCAAAATTGTGGTGCAGCAAAAAGTGTTAATTTGGGTGAAATGTGCAATCACGTGACTATAGTTATGGTGACAAAACATTCACTGGTTGGTACCAGAAACATCACGTAACTGGAGAAAAAGTAACATAACATCAAAGTGTACTTAAGCAACTAGGGTCGTTGCAGTTGAAGTTGCTACTGGTCATTGAACTGGCTCAAACCGTTAGCAGTGGATGAAAACATGGCAATTAGTAGCAAAGGATGCAGTTTCTTGACTGCTACAAAGTGGACTCAACACTGAAGGAATGTCAGATATGGAAATTATCGACAAACGTCGCGATCTTAAAACTCGTTTGGCAAGTTCATTTTCAAAATGCCGACTGGCGATTTTTCGAGTGCATGGAAATTTTACACATAAAATATCGCTACCAAAATTATTCAAAAACTTGAAAAACTTTACAAGAATATAAATTAAAATATTTCTGCATATTGGTTTCGAAGTATCTGGTTTAGATAATTTACAAGATTTCTGGGAATGACTTGCCTTTCCTTGGGAACAAAATTGAAACTGAGTTATATACTCTGCTTTATAAGTTATACATTGAATTAAGGCTGAATTGTTGCAGCTCCTTCTTTTTTGTAAAGATATTGTTGTGAACTTGAATTATAATGCAGAATGTAAAATTAAAATGTTCATGAAGTGCTTTTTAGAAGTGTTGGAAAATAATTATTAGTAGAAAATGTTAGCAAATAAAGATAAAAACTTGCCAAAAAATCTATATTTTGAATATCCGGACTTCTTGTCTAGTTTATGTACTTTTCCAAATTTAAATTGTTATAATGAATTTAATGTTATAGTTTTTTGTTGGGTATAGACAAAACTAACAATTTTTATAATTGATTTTTGTTGTGGCTTTTTGAAGGTTTTTTGAGGTTCCGGACGGGCTATTTAGCAACCCGTACATAATATGACACACGCTGAATAAAAAGTGACAGGTTACTTGCTAATTACTTTCCGCATGATCGGCGACATGTACACCTTAGACCAGTATAGTGGTACTTTACTTTATTCCACCCAAACTACCCCTAAAACAGAACACATTTCGCTTAATATGAGACCAATTTGCTTTCAACAATTTGTCTCCCGTTCTACGATACGTACACCTACACCAGTCACGTGATAATTTTTTTCCCACTGCTTCTGTTGCATTTCACATAAATTCTAAAATGGTCATACTTTGACACTCCCTACTTCTAACTTGTCCCGTGTGTCCGTAGCATATTCATTTCAGTCGGTACGGTGATAGGTTACCTTGGTCAAGTTATTCGCCACGTCACACAGTGCTCCCAAACGTAGAAATTGTCACCTCCTATGACAAGCCCATGTTAAAAGTACCGGTCAATTTCATACAACAGAAACGAAACTTGAACTGGTTTATACACACAAAGTTCTAGTCACGTGACCATACCAGTGACTGGTCCATTTCCCGCAGGGAACAATGTTTTTGTTTTTCAAACTTATTTAAAATTAAATTAAATTGACACACCATGTTCCGAAATTTGGCAACCAAAACAATCCAATAAATTGTGAAGTAACGGCTATCATTTTTTGTATAGAATGGGCGGACATACGTACATATGAATATTTATTTAAAATGCCAAAAATGTTAAGGAGCTTATAAAACCCTACCTTATCTTATTTGCTGTTTCCAGGAAATATATGAAAAATATTCGAAAAATCGAAACATGAGCATATATGACCTAAAATATATGATCACATACACTCACTTTTCGGATCCGAACATATATGAATCTTCATACATGATCCATGTTATCCTTTTCACCTAGGCTGTTAAAATCCTAATTAAATAAATTCAGATAAAAACATTTTATTATGTTTAAAATTTGTTCTATTTAATACCCACAAAGTTTTAGTTAACCCTCAAACCCTCTCTCCGTTAGATATGATGATAGAAGAAGTGGGATGGTAGATGAGAAGTTAAACATGTGTCGCAATTTATAACATAAAATGTTATGGTCGACAGTAGCAAACTATTTTAATTCGTCTAAAACAACATTCAGTTCACTGTGCCAGTGCGTCAATCAAAATTATGCAATTCACAATTACGGCTTCTGGAGTTTTTCTTTAAAACTTTTTCATTATTACTTAGCAAATTATTACAAAATCGGTGAACCGTTTAAAATTTATGATTAAAAAGGCGAAGAGAAATCAACATTTTTTTGTATGCTGTCGCACAATAGGAAATAGGTTTTTTCCTAATCTAATGACAACATTTTAATATGACAAATCAATTTTGAAAATATAAAATATTTTTAATTATTTATTGGCTCCACATTCTTCGATAATGCAACATCAATGTCAAGTATGCGAGACTAAAAACTTTTTATACATATTTTTTTGGTTTATACGTAAAAAAAACCAAATCTTATCTCACCGTTTGTATATAAATATATCACTATGTGTAGATTGATTTTTTAATGAACTAAAAAAAAAAACAAACTTCCAGATTGTAATTTATAAATGCCTGAACGTGAATTGTATTTGCAAATATCCCTCCATCAATAAAATATGTCGCATTTTTGTATTGTGCTTCCCAGCAAAATATTGGTAAGGTCATCTCATTACTGTTTGCGTTACAAATAATTATATATCATTACCTTTTACATTATTTTAAAATACAAAACATTGACTTCTTCATAATTTTTAAATGAAAATCATTACTCATAAAGAGTTGAATAATCACTTTCATATAAATTTTAATTATTTAAATATATATGTAAATGTTTAGGGTTTAAATTTTTATTATGAGTGATAAACCAAACAATTGGACTTCAACGTATATAAGAATCAGAAAACGGATATCAGTAATCAGAAAACGAAGCACGGTGTAAGAGTTGGCCAATTTAGCTGGACAAAAGTCGGCTTTTTGGACTTTAAATTTTAATGAAAATTTGAATCAAATATAAAAAAAGACTTCTTATTGATTACAAAAAGCCAAAAAGTTTGAAAAATTTGTTAGTAGTAACAAAATAACGGTATTTGAACTTAAACATTTTTGGAGTGATATAAAAATAACAATAACATTTACAATCAAGGTATTCCGACCCGAACTCGCAGATTTGTTGTAAAGGAGCAAAAATACGTTTAAGGGTCAAAAAGTAAGGTTACAAATGTATTTGTTTTTGTATGAAAACTTATCTTTAATCCACAAAAACTAGATTAAAGTAC
Source organism: Delia radicum (assembly GCA_021234595.1). Taxonomy (NCBI): domain Eukaryota; kingdom Metazoa; phylum Arthropoda; class Insecta; order Diptera; family Anthomyiidae; genus Delia; species Delia radicum. The sequence continues at coordinate 59,837,569 of CM037851.1, read as the reverse complement.
TTATGAAAATAAAAATGTTGATCGCATAAAAACCAAACGGTTTCTATTAACGGAAAAAGTTTCGACACCCCCTCGATTAAATGGGGATTACTGTGCATTATCTTTAGCTAAATTAATATTCCTTAAAATGCCAGATTTTTTTTTTAACAAAATTGTTGGCACATGTATAATATATATGTATATTAGGGCTGGTCGATTTATTTTTCGACAATTTCCCTATGATTTCCGTATTCTATGGGTTATTCCATGAAAATTTGCCAAAGAACCATACCTCTATCGTTAAAATCGAGTCCCCTACTTTTTGTTGGTAGATTTTTTCCCAAATTGACGTTCGTATGAAATATTACCTACACGTTCAAATCCATAACTCAAAAACTATCGATCGGGTTTAATCGCCAGTAGGCGCGTTGGAAAGGTGAGCTCATTTTGATCAATTTATCTCCAACATTGGTCCAACGGTTCAAAAGTTACGGGCATTTTTGTCCAAATTTTGGAGCATTTTTCCATTTTTTTCATGATTTTGTCCAAGAATATTACTTTCATGGCCATTTTTTTTGGCTCAATTTTTTTGACTTACGAAGCTTACGAACCTTACGTTACGACTGGATTTCCGCTTTACATTATTGGCATATTTTTTCACATGGTGCATACCCTGTGTTATGTTTGTTTATTTCTTTTTGTTTTTAGTTTCTTTATAGACTTCTTTATTTTTGTTTGTTTATAATATTCCAGTGTATGCTAGTTTTGTTTGAGCGTCATTTCAGTGAAGTGTTACTTGAAATAACTAACAAATAATCAAACTATTTTGAAATTTAGAAAAGATTTAAAAGTAAGTGTAAAAACATTGCTAACTACTATAGTTAATAGTTATATTATTATTCTATGAAAAACATATTTAATTCTTTTAGTGACGGTTTAAAAAATGGAATCAGAGCCTGGTTCATCGCAAAATCCAACAGATACCCAACGCAGTAGTTTGCAACATTTGGTCTCTCATGGTGTTTTTTCTTTTGGCGTGGCCTGTGAATTACCTGATATTAATCTGTCAACTAAACGAGATATATTGAAGTACTATTTTTTCTTGGCCGAACGTTCAAAAGCCCAAAGCAAAATGTTTTCGTATAAAAGATTTACTCCCCAAGTAGCAGACAGATTGTTAGAAATTTGGAATCAACTTAATATTGAACTTATACTCAAAGGTAGCATCATTAGAAAATTGAATAATTTGCTTGACGCATATAGTAATGCAGATAAACAACGAGTAAAACGCGCAACAGAATTCAAAAAATTCGTAGAATCAACAAACCAATTATTCAACATTGGAAAATGTAAATTCAACTTGAAAGAAAACGACTGCTCATGTGGATCTATCCCAGAAAACTTAAAAGATTTCATGCGAGATCAATATAATGACAGAATACAAACGATACCGGAACACGATAGTGGAAGTGAAGAGACGATACCAACGATACATACGAACCACAATATGACGAAATGGAAGTTGATGTGAGAGGAGGTTCAGAATTAGTTCTACCACCACAAACATACACTCCCAGATACAATACTAAAAACTATGCAATGATGTGTGACAGATTTGGTGTGCATGATAGAATGGGATCAGCATTGGCAACAGCTCTGATGGAAGACCTGGGCGTAAAAGATGCTCATGACAATCTTGTCATCATGGATAAAAGTAAACTTCGTAGAGAAAGAGAAAAATGGAGACAAGACGCACTTCGTAAGCGGTATGATGGCTCGAATTTGATATCATTTTCATTCGACGGCAGGAAAAATGATGCTCTAACTGTAGAAAAAATTGATGAGAAGTTGCATCCAAGGATGGTTAAAGCACCTCATCTAGTTGTTTTGAGGGAACCAAAATCTCAATTGATAGGCTACATAAAACTAGAAAGTGAAACTGCGGCAAGCAAAGTCAACAAATTGATCGAATTCTTCCAAGAAAAACAATTGTCTCTCGATTCATTAATTGCCATATGCGCTGATGGTGAACCAACAAATACTGGCGTACACGGTGGAATTTTCCGACTATTCGAAAAACAGTTAAAGAGACCACTGCACTGGTTTGTGTGTCTTCTGCACTTTAACGAGCTTCCGTTTAGACATTTGTTTGACACTTTAGACAAATCAACCACCACTGGACCACGATCAACTACCGGAAAGTTGAGCTTAAAAATTGCTGATTGTGAAAATCTTCCGGTATGTAATTTTTATAGCTGATTCTTTACCATTTTTCATTCTATTTTTTAGCTTTTATGTTTTCTTTTCAGGTGGTAACCGATTTTGAGGAAATCGCTTTGGAAAATATGCCTCCTGGTGATTTAAATCCAGAAGAATTATCTACTGATTCGAGGTACTTGATGTTAATGGCCAATGCAATTTCTAATGGTGTGGTTCCTGCGGACTTGTCTCACATAAAACGAGGGCCGATTGCACATTCTCGTTGGCTGACCAAAGCCAATAGATTATTACGGTTTTATGTGACAACTAATAATCCAACTGAAAATTTAAAAATTCTGGCTAACTATATAATAAAAGTATACACGCCAATGTATTTCAATGTTAAGTATTATAGCTCTGCCGCATACGGTAGTACATTACTTTTTAAATTTATTACTTGGACACGATTTTTACCACCGAATTTACTTGGAGTTGTAAATACAGTAATTCAAGATAATCCATATTTTGCACACTCAGAAAATATCTTGCTATCTATGTTGTTTGATGATAGAATGGAAAAACGAAACATTGCTATAAAGAAGATTTTACATTACCGAAGAGATATTGTCGACCCAACGGAACTTAGAGTTTATAAAAAATCTCTTATAAACTTTAATTGTACAGAATATACAAATATGATTGATTTAAATGACGATACCATTTTATTCGAACCACCGTTTACGCAAAGTTATTCGTATGAACATTTGGAGGGATATTTAAATTACGAAGTGCCACCGTTCGATGATCCACAAATTCCTTTACACATTCAAAGAACGGAAAGACATGTCCAATTGCTGGCTGCCACTTCTAAACGAGTTGCAGGAAAGAATGTCGAAGGCGCTATGGCGACGACATTAGAAAGCCGTACGAAAACACCCAGACTTGAAAGCAAACAAGACTTTCAGAAAAAATAATGTTTTTTTTCACATTTTGTCTTTTACTACACTCAAATTGAATATTTTTTTTTGATAATAGGTTGATAGATACTTTATTATCTCTTAATTTGAATTTTTGTAGAAAAAAAAATAAAAAGGGAAAAAAAATCAAAAAGTTGGTTGTATGTGTTATTTTGTTTTAGCAATATCGCATGAATTAATCAACCGAATTCGATAAACTTAAACGCTTCGTTTTGAATTGTAAATTGAATTCAATAATGGATTGAGCCAAAAAAAATGGCCATGAAAGTAATATTCTTGGACAAAATCATGAAAAAAATGGAAAAATGGTCCAAAATTTGGACAAAAATGCCCGTAACTTTTGAACTTTTTACCAACAAAAGGTAGGGGACTCGATTTTAACGATATAGGTATGGTTCCTTTGGCATATTTTCATGGAATAACCCATAGAATACGGAAATCATAGGGAAATTGGTGAATTTTTTCACTCCCTACAAATCGACCCGCCCTAATGTATAATATCTTTATTCAATTCTATACACAAGACTAAGAGCCTCTTATTGCTATAGAACGTTTCATTAGCAAAAGACAGTGTTTAAAATATTTCTTAAAAATAGAATTCTATTATTAAAATAAAAAAAAAAAATAAATATGATTATTAATTAAAAAAAAAAAAAAAATTTGTACACCAGTAAATGTGGCTTTAAAAAACCTTTCATTTGATACGAAATTTGTCCATAGCCAGCCAGAAATTACCGACTGCTAAAAAAATCGAGTACTGGTATCGTATCATCTAACTGTTGGTATTTCAAATTAACTTTTCAAATAAAACAAAACACGGCTTTTTGTTTAACAAAAAACAAATGATCTTGAACTTGAATAATCTTGCTCACATCACAAAATATTTAAATTTAGCCTCAACATTTATAAGTCTTTGTTGTGTAATTGGTAGAGCGGTAGCCAATTACTTAAAGTTTCCGTTTTTTAATTGAAATACTAAAATGTTTACATAGCAAATAATCCAATTCAAATTATTGTGGCGCAATTAGTAGGTTAGAGAACTATTAATCTGAGTATCACGGTACAATACTGGAAAAACAAAAAAAAGTTTTTTAATTTCAATAAAATCTTGTGGAACGTAATAATATTTATGTGGAATACAATATTGAATGAGGCACCTGAATATTTAACATTCACAACCAAGATAGTTATCGTGGCCGCCAGAATTCGATTGGCAACAAATTCGGTGGCTCCAACTGAGTCAGTTTTCTGGGTGTACGGATATTTTATAAAACCAGTGTTTTGCCCGTACTATTTGTACTAAATATGCATTGTTTTTTATTTTTTTTTTTTTTAATTTTGCATATTTTACCGGTCTTTTTGATAGAGAATTTAAAGGCGCATCACAAGGTGGAATTCATATTTTTGTATTTATTTTACTCATGTTTTTGGACAAATTTTGATAGCACAGTGAGTGAAACTCCTTTGGGCTCACCAATATTTTTGAGTTTTTAAAAAATCGGGAATAGCAATTCTAAAAGTGACAAAATAATCCAAATTCGAAAAATTTTCAATGATAAAACATATTTATTTAATTGTTTAATATTTTTGATATAAATTTTAAAAAACGTTTTCTTCGATCTTCTTTTATTTTATTCTTTTTAGTTTAAACGAGCTTAAGATCATTTATTTATTAAATATTTATTTCCAATATTTCGTCTCCACATTGGGCGACTTCTTCAGGGAACAAATATTACAATTTGAAAAACAATTAAAAACTTATAAGTTTTTTGTTGTTTTGGCATAGGCATAGTTTTTTGTTGTTTTGGCATATCCAGTATTTGTGATTTTTAGTTCTTTGTGAGGGTTGACATTGAAGGTTGTCTATGGCCACTATTTTTAATTATCACACTCTGCTACTACCCAGGTAGAAAAATACAATCTTTAAAACGTTTTAAAAGCATTTTTCATGATGGTACAAGCGTTTTCAGAACATACCAAATTACAAATTTAAAGCGTTTTGAGAATGTGCAAAATGATAACCCAAATTTACGGTCTGAGGATGGTATTTTATAACGTTCTCAAAACATTGCAAAACAAAATTTTTGAAATGCTTTTTCAATCGTTAAATAAATATTTGCAGAACATTTTGGCTTACAGTTATTAAGCGTTATGAAAACGACCCAAATGATAACCGCTTTGAGGGTTGTAATTTTGAACATTGTCAAAACGCTCGAAAGAAAAATTTGATTGAAAATAGATTGTTTTGAGCAGTTTCTGTACTTAGCAGTCGCCAACCAGCGGCTTGTCTGTGTCAAAATTTTGGATGGTGTTTCAGTTTCAAACTGATGTAATAAAAAATCTGTAGAAAATAAATGTTGTAAAAAAATACTTTTTTCACAAGTTATGTACTTATTACCCTTTAATTCTTCATATACTTGGGTTGAACTGAAATTTTCTTTGCCTACACCCTTATTTCGCTTTCCGCATCCACTAAACTGTTGTTGCAACTCGTTTGACATTATAACAGAGAGAACAGCTGCAATCGCAAAAAAAAAAGTATTTCTAAAGTACTATTGGCAAATGTTAGAAAAACGCTTTAACTCAATGGTTTTACATTGGTTTTATATTATAAACCGTTGTAAATTTTGTACGATAAGAACTTCTTAAGTACTTTTTACAAACGTTGGAAAAACGCTTTGAACCAATGTTTTTACAGTGTTTTTATTTCACAAATATTTGTAAGTTTTGTATAAAAAGTATTCCTAAAATACTTTGTCCGAACGTTCGAATAGCAATCCAAAGTAATGTTTTTTAAATGCTTTTTTTTCGTATTATTTGCAATTATCGCTTTGGAAATGCTTTTATTTTAGTACCATCAAAAACAAACATTTTGAAAACTCTTCGTTTTTTGTACCATCCCAAATTTCTACCTGGGTAGTTTCTTATAAATTTTAGTTGCGACTTTATGCTTAGCAATCTAAAATGGCAAAAATATGTTTAACATTTACATGGGATAATGTGAAAATTCTATAAACGTCCTTCCAAAATTACATTAAACAGGGCAATAATCTTCTATTTGGACATAATTTTTAACATATATTCCAGCGTTTCAAAGAAAATATGTCACTATTTTTGAACACCGAAATTTTTCTATAATGACATTCAAAGATTTCTCCATATCGTTAGGGAATTTTTGAAATTCTATACCATGAATAAGGACAACAATTTTAACCTACACAGAGCGAATTTCTTGGATGAGTTGTAATGAAATTTTTTCACTTAGCTGGTGAAGTTTTCTTCACGAAGTGAATGAAAAATTTCTTAAACTTTATGAAAAAGCTTCATAGTTCCAATGAAACTAGTTCTAATGAGACTTTTTCATTAGTCGCATGAAATTTTAATAAAAATATCAAGACAATTTTCATTTAATTCTATGAAAAAGTGCATTAATTTAATGAAAAGTTTCAATGTACGAGTTCCAGTAAAATTTCATATATGCAGAGAATTCTATCAGTGTAGATTTACTTAAAAAGTTGTATGGGTTCCACGTCATGTGTTACAAAAAATTATTTTTGGCAAAACTAAAAATTTTTATTTCAATTTTAGATCAAAACCATCTAATATTTTCTAATTTTTAATGAAATTCCCCAAAAAAAAATTTTTGCATTTAATGTGTGCGGACTGGTAAACACTCTAGCATAATAATTTGAACCATTAACATATGTTAGCTGACAATTTTTAGTGCATTTTTGAACTTTTTGTGAAGTCAGACTTCAGTTTCAAAGTTACAGATTCAAGTCAGGTGACCTTACAAAAGATTTTTTTTATACGATTTCCCTTTTAATGGTCAGATTTAATTATTTGCATAACTTTTGCAATTATCGACAACGTTTTTCAGAGCAATTTAATGTATTTTAAGTACTGGAAATGTTTAATTTTTTATATTTTTGGTATAGAAAAGGTATTGAATTTTGCTATTTATGGTATCGGCAAAATACTGAATTTTTAATTTTTGGTTTACTGATTTTTTTTTTTTTTTGGCGACGCTTTGGCAACATCGAAAGGTAGAGTCGTATTACAGTTTAATGCTGTTATCATTTCGACGTCGAAAGAAAACCGTAAAAGTTGATATTCAGTCGTTTCGCCAACGTATGTACTACCGTTTACAAAGTCTTGCCAACGTTCTGAAAATTGTATTTTTCTCACTAGGTAGTTACTTTAAATAGACGAAATAGACCGAAAAAGACGTAAAATGGGGAAATTTTTGACCCCACTTTGTAACGCCTAAACATAAGATTGGGCAGGTAAAAAAAACAACACGGGTCCCTTAAATTTGTATTGTCTACAACATATCTGTTTAATTATGTATCTACAAGCGTACTTTAGGTAGAAGGCAACAAGGGATATACTGTGTGTTTATTACTGATCATAAACATATGGAGTTTTTGTTGCTTCCTTTTCAGTACGATCATTTCTTGGAACATGGAATCTACGTGAGGTCACGTATATTCTTTTGTATGATAAGAAATGCAGCCTGTAGATAAAAGACCACATATAAGCAGGCATTTAGCGTGTAAGATATTTAGTATTATTTTAGTATATAAGAATTTTAAATTTGTAAATAAATAGTTGTTACGATCAAACCACTAACGCACAAGGTTGTGTTTCATTTCCCGCATCGTGTTGAAGATACACATTCAACATTTTGGTGACCCCGACGTGATCTGAACACGCAACCTTCTGATTTCATCACTAATGTTCAATATCCGAAGTTCATTAAGATCTGCCGGTCCGGGTCGGGATACCTACCTTGTTTTTTTTTATCGGAACGTCTTTTTAAACATTTATTTTTGTATTTAAAGCTCAGTTTCTTCTGTTTATATATCGCATAAATACGTCTATAAATTTTGGAAAGTACTATTATTCAATTAAGGAAACAATTTAAAAAAGAAAAGTTCTCTAAAATACAAGTTTTAGGGAACATAACTGATCATCACACAATTTATGTTAAACAAATAGCTCAAGTGTCTTCTTTAAGGGACAAGTTAAATTGTGTGCCGAAATTTTCCGATTGTATTAAAAATCTACAATGAGTGAAATCACCTCATAATTTTTGGTATATGGCTAACAACACCTGAAAATTAAAGACTAGGTTGTTCCGAGGACTATATTTATGGAAAAATAACCAGCGGATATTCTTCCTTTGTTGATAATGAACAAATAAAAACTTTCTTAAAAATCTTTTTAACCCCTTTTTGCAGAAATCTTGTGAATACAAAAAAAAATATATATATTTCGGTAGATAATGCAACAAAAAATTATAACTATTTCAGCGTTTTCATGTTTTCATTTAAAGGGTCCGCCATCTAAAATTTTTTTTTTTAACTAGTGCTTATTTCGTGAATGGTGACACTTAGCTCATGTCTGATTTGACAGATAATTAGTTTTATCCTTCCGCTGAACGAATATGGTTGTGTATACGCTTGAACAACGCTGGGAAATATTGCGACATAACTTTGAAAATCATGGTAACGTTGCAGAATGTGTACGAAAATTGCGTACGGATTTTGGAAGAAGAGAAGCACCGTCATCTCCGTATGTTCGTTATTATGGGATTTGACACCGTTGGACTATTATTTGTGGGGTGCCGTCAAAGATAAGTGTTACGCCAACAAGCCAGAGACAATTGACGCTTTAAAGGACAATATTCGTGAAGCCATTGGTGAAATACTGCTGTACACAATCGACAAAATGCTTAAAAATTGGCTGGCCATGCAGTAGGCTACTGCATGGCCAGCCGAGGCAGCAGTTTGAATGAAATTATTATCCATTATTAACCGTAAGGATTGTACTTTCAAATAAAAAAAGAAATTTGAGAAAATATTCAGTAGTTTTTTTTTATGGAAAAAAAAATTGCATAATATGAATCTTTAATTTTGCTACATACAAAAAAGCGTTTCTTATTGCCTAAGAAGGCATGAATTTATTGCTTCTAAGAGCACATGAAAGAAACGCGTTTCACCTGATTAAAAGAGACATACCAAGTGGGACATCGCGAACAAAAATCATGCCTTCTTTATTAGCTTTGGAAGCGCTTAGTAATTAAATAATGCCTTCCTGAAGTGCTTCTGGGTAAACACAATTTTTTGCTGGGATATATGTAACAATATGTAGTAAAGGGTTAAGTTTTCATAACAAATATTTTTTCTGAGGCTAAACACGCCAATTTGTTTGAACATATGTATTATTGGTTTCTATTTCCTCTTTAATCATCCAGAGTTTTTAAATAAGAATCTTATCATATAATTATATGGGTGGTGGGTATGGCAGTTGTCACTTTGCGCTCATTTTTTTAAAAGCTGCATCTTTGTCCAATAACATCTTTTACAAAATTCCATAGGTCTAGCTTTATTATTTTTTAAAATAGTAAAATCTTACACTGTGCGGTGTAAGCCCAAATTTGACACTTATGTTAATTTCATACCAAGGAGTGTTTAAATTTAGGAGATGCAATCAGCAACGAGCATATCATGCGACACGACATCGGACAAAACACGATGCGTCTGAATCCAAATCCCCAAATTCGCACTTAAGCACAACGCAGAATTTTAGAGAAAAGAAAAATGATTTGTGATGAACATTCTGTTGATCTGTGCAAATGTTAGGATTTGGATGCAGGCGCATGCGTGCTTTGTTCGATGTGGTGTCGCCTGATCTATCCGATGTTGATTGTATCTCCTAAATTTAGACACTCCATGGTCATACCTTAAAGGAAAGTTTATAGTACTGGCAATCCGTTTAAGTATACCAATATTGTCTACAAAATAGTCAATAAATCTTTAATTTGAAAAAATGCTTTGAATTCGTAAATCTCATTTTATAACAGTCAGTATGAATGGAAGTTTCTACTTATTTTTTAACTTTTTGCAGTTAATGTTGTTTCGAAAAATAATTAGTTACAAATACTTATTTTTGAAATACCGTTGGCAGATAAACAACTAAACAATAAATTTTCGCAACCATCCATACAAAAAATACAATCGGAACAGTGTTGGCAAAGCGTCGGAGATGGTCGGTTTTGCGTTGGCAGAACAAGGAATTAACAATATTGACAGCATTGTATAGTTAACCGATTGATCACAGTAGCCACCCGTTGGTTTTAGCGAACTTGTCACCGTTGGCATAACCCGGGTAATTCAAAACAAATTAATTGATGCATCTAAAATAGCTTAAATTAAATAAATTTAAAAAAACAGCAATTAAGTTCGTTCTTATGCCCATTTTTTCAATTCGTATTTAAATGCCATTTGGACTTTAAGTTCTATTTAAACACAAACGTCAATGTTTAACTTCAAATTTAAATCACATTTAAGTGACTAATCTTGGGCATATAAAGTATATTTAAATTGTACAAATATAACATATGATTTTGACACTTTGTTTTCTTTCGCGTGGTACAGCAGCCAATAAAAATTCAACTTTGGTTGCACTGAAACCTTCATCTCTCTTAATTTTTATTTAGTTATTTTCTTTATAATTTAATTACATATATTTTATTTCTATATTTTATATTTTCTGTTATTTTCTATTCTTTAAACAGCTGTTTTATGAATAATGATCATCAATTTTTTGACATTTAATGATGCTACCATACTTTTGTCGCAAATAAATAACAATTATCACATAAGACTGAAAAACTGAAACTGTATTTAAATACAACTTAAATTGAAATGGCAATTAACTAATTGCATATTTAAGTTAAAAACTGGGCATTAGTCTTATTCGTCATATTTAAATGTGTGAAATATAATAAATATAAAAAACTTGCTTTTTTTTTTTTTTAATTACTAATCATATAATTACAAATTATATGCTATTACCCTAACCGAGCACTAGCTACTATGGCCTTCGGCGCGTTGTAGCGAAACCAGACCAGTGCCTCTGGTGGGAATCGAACCCACGACCAATGCACTGATAAGCCAGCACGCTACCAACTAGCGTACCGGGGCGCACAACTTGCTTTTAATTTTTATGTAATATTAATAAAAACAATATTGGCAAGGAATTCGGCGGGTGGTACTTGTAAAACACATGCTTTGCAAACAAAATAGTGTTTTACTAGTAAAGGGTCCGCTTTCTAACGTTTTTTTTTTCAACTAATGCTTATTTCGTGAATGGTAACACTTAGCTCATGTCTGATTTGACAGATAATTAGTTTCATCCTTCCGCTGAACGAATATGAAAATAATGAAAGAAACTGGCATCCTCATCGATAAACCAAAGCGTGAAAAGCCAAAAAACAGTGCGTACACCCGAGAATATTGCTGCTGTAGCAGAAAGTGTGCGTGAAGCGCCATCAACATCAATTCACCGTCGTTCTCAACAATTGAACATTTCGGAGACATCATTGAGACGAGTTTTGCATAAAGACCTTGGTATGACGCCATACAAAGTGCAATTGGTTCAGGAGTTCAAAAAAAAAGAAAGTTATTTGGCGGACCCTTTACCATATTAGCTGCACCTTTAGGAATTTTTAACACGGTGGGTTTTACAAAAATAGCAGTGGTTAACCAGTACAATTTTTTTGGTACGGTTGGCAAATCCTACCTGTGCAAGTTTGTAACCACTTATTATTTCGGATCTAAAAACTACTTCTGTTTAATGGATAAGTATGGACGCTAAATAATAAGTAGATATAAATTTCCATTATATAATTACTTATTTGACAGTTTTTGTTGGGTTATTGCCATTCAGTAAATTATCAGTCGATGCCGGTAATTATTATCAAATTTTTATAATTTTTTTTTTTTGGTTCATACGCTATAAACGATGTCATATAATGACCTCTAATTTAAATAGTGATAAGCCAAACAGTCTTTGATCGACTAGTAAATAAGTGTGAAATAAATATACAGTATCGGCCAAAACTAACTGTACAAAACCCCCACTTGTTTTTTAAAAACGAACATGTTAGGTATCCCGAGCCGTACTCGTAGATGTAATGGAACTCTGTATATGTGTAAAGCAGCAAAAAAAAAGAGATACGTATTTTTTTAGCTGCCCAATGTTACGTTTAAGAATTAAAAACTAGGGTTAAAAATGCATTTGTTTTTGTATGAAAACTTTTCTTCAATTAACGAAAAATAAATTTTTTTATACACATGAAAACAAAAATTTGTATACCCATATTGACTATATATTGGACCCAAAGTTGCCACATTTTTAATTTTTTTTTTAAAATATGAAATATATGGGAAAAAGGCTCTTCGGGAAAAGTCCCATAAATCCAAACGGTATCGAATGTCGGAGAAAGCTCAGACAACCCCTCGATTAAATTAAATATGCATTGGCTATGCATTATTTTAAGCTTAATGCAATTAAAATTCCTTAATAAAACGCCAAATAATGTTACTCAAAACACATTTTTTTAATAACAAAAACACTTGAAAATCTTTGGACATAATTTGTACACCAGTAAATTGTGTTTTCAAAAAACCTTTTCATCTGATACCAAATTTGTATATACACGGATAGAAATTTCGGCGTACACTCAAAAAAAAAAAGTTTGTAAAGTCAGCAAAAAATTTTGCTGAGTCAGCAAAATTTTAGTCAGGAGGATGCTAGCAAAAAAATTGCTAATGTCAGCAAAATCTTTTGCTGAAAATCAGCGAGCTGATTTTTAGCAACAAAATAATTAGATTAAGCAAAAGTTTTGCTAACACTTACAAATAAAAAAGCGTTGGTAAAAATTAATAAATTTTTTGCTGAATATTAGTAGACTAAAAAAAACGCAAAAAAATTGTAAAAAAAATTGTAATTTAGTTAATATATTTGCTGAAAATCATAAAACATATTTTTGTGACTCTTTTAAAAATAATTTACAACAATTACGAAATATAAAAATTTTCATATTCCCACATTGACGACATGAATTAATTTAATATCTGAAAATATATAGAAATAAATATATATAACATAACAACAATTTTCTTTCAACTACTTACATCAATGGTTGTCTTAATGATGCTATCTTTTCAATGATGCTTTCGTTTCTAGAAACGAAACGAAAAAATAAACAAAAACAAACGAAACGAAAAAAAAACAACCCTTTTTTTTTTGCAATAAGAAAAAGGAACCATACAAATCTACCTAAGATGTGTGTCTTTGTCTTTCGCTTTACTCTGTCTACATGTCTGTATATGTTTTTTCATGGTTGATTTTTACTTGTCTTGTTAACATTGTACTTTTTAGTATCATCTTCCTCTTCTCTACTACATCTTGACATGCCGCGACTTCTGCTTACCAGCACAATGTTTTTAGCAAAACTAATTAGTAAAACATTAGTATATTAGTAAAGCATTAGTATAAAACAGTTAAGTGCTGAATAAGTATAACAAAAATTTTAGCTGAAAACACGATTTTAGCAAAAATATTTGCTAAAAAATAGTATACCTGATTTACAAGACGTTTTACTAACTTTTCTGCTAACTTATTTTTTTGAGTGTAGTATTAATGAATTTCTTCATTAATAAAATGAAATTTTTCATAGAAAAGTCAAAAAAAAAAAATGTTTCATTATGTCATTGACATATGTTACATTAAATAACGTTTAATGAATCGTTTCATTGACCCAATAAAAATTTCATAAATTATATGAATTTGTTTTCATTAATTCTAGCATAAACGTTATGGGAGTTTTAAGTGTTTAATAAATAAAACCCATAGTTTGTAGGCAATATTTTCATTACTTTTTATAACAAAAGTAAATTTTTGAAAGTTTTGGTTAACTATGTTTAACAAAAAAAAATATGTCATTTGTAATATTCCAATAAAAATTGTTCTGCCAAGGAATGATTCTAATCGAGCATTTCCATCGATGAATTTAACATTGGGTTGTCATACACTCATCGAAGAAAGTTTCATCATATTGATGATATTGTTTCATAAATCGTATGTATTTAATTTTTCATCATATTTATGAAGTTCTCATAAATATTATGAATAGTTTCATACAAATTTATGACAAATGTTTCATAGACCTTCATAGTTTCATAAAAAAGTTTCATAAGCTTTGTGAAAATGGATGTTTGCATTTTATTAAAATTTTTATTTTACTTTTAAATACTCACAAACTATCAGAATTTATTTCAAATTTTTAAACATCAATTAAGTATTATTTGATGTGTTCTTAATTGTAAATAGAATTTTTTGAACATAATATACAATTTCGGAATTTCAATTGAAGTTTATAAAAAGAAAAGTTATATCTTTTAATTTCAAATGAAATTTTTTTTTCTTCAATTGGTATTCTTTCTTAACTTCAATGGATGTATGAAAATGCTACTCTTGTACCTTTGTTTTTTTTTAATTAAATTAAAAAAATCCAAAACTAAATGAGAAACATTGCAATGTGTGTTCTTTCGCTCGAGCAATTTCAGAATCGTTAGTTTTAATGTGAAGTAGCTATATTGTCAACAGAAGACTAAAACCACAATCAAAGTTAAAACTAAAGAGTAAAAACTTGTCCATTTGCCCTTCACTTTAAAAATACCATATGCAAAATATATTTCCTTCATTGCTAGTAGCCTTAAATTGTGCTTGTATTCTAGGTAGCAATACAATTTGTTTTGTATGATATACCCGAAATGAACGTTTTAAAACAAGGATACCACAAAGTAAAATTACCCTCAAATTTAAAACTTTTTAGTCTGCTATTTTTTCGTATTAGATATACATGCGAAATACATCGCGTATAAATTTTTGTTTCGGTATATAAACGGTTTTATAACGGCGTGTGAGATATGTTCATTTTCAATTTGAACCAGGAAAAATAGCATGTTCATATCGGTTCTAGTTTTTGCATGATAAATTAGTACCGTTAATATGAAGTAACAAAAAAAAAAAATTAAAAACCATTGTATAAAAATTTGTGAAAATTTTCCATAATATTTATGAAATGTTTCATAAATATAATGAAACGTTTTATAAAATTTATAATACTTTCACAAAAACTTATGAAACTGCTTCATCCTATTTATGAAATGTTTAATAACATTAATTGAGCATTTTATAAAAGTTATGAAACTCCTTGACCATACTTATGAAACTTTTCATAACTATGAAGAAACCTGTTATCAATTTTCCCTTGTATGAAAAAGTTTCATTATATTTATGAAGTGTTATATTGGACGAAAATCAATGAAGATTTCAATGATAATGTGAGCAAGATTATTCAAGTTCAAGATCATATGTTTTTTGTTAAACAAAAAACCGTGCAGTGTTTATTAATTAATTAAAAAAGTGTTCTGTCCGCTAATTTAAAGCAGACATTGACAGGTCCTTACGTGTTTCATTTCGACTCACCGAAAATCATCAGAAAACCAATGTAGAAGGGGTCAAATATTTTTATCCAAATTTTGAAGGAAAAAAATCAACGCTTTACCCGTATTGTTATATTTACCCGATGAGAAGAACGGGTAAAGCGTTGATCTTTTTCCTTCAAAATTTGGGTAAAAATATTCTACCCCTTCTACATTGGTTCTCTGATGATTTTCGGTGAGGCGAAATGAAACATGTAAGGACCTGTCAGTAGATAAAGTCTGCTTTAAATTAGAGGACAGAAAACTTTTTGAATTAATTAATAAACACTGCACGGTTTTTTGTTTAACAAAAAACAAATGATCTTGAACTTGAATAATCTTGCTCACATCATAATTTATGCTAAAAGATCGAAAAATAAAGTCTTGGTTTTAATTTTTTAAAATTTAAAAGCAAAACACTGTTTTCAATGATATTTATGAAGTTTTTTATAAATATGATGAAACGTTTTCTCTGAGTGTAAGAAGCAATCATTCTTGTAATGCTGCAAAAAACTTCCTAGGAATATTTTAGCCTTAAATAACTTCTAAGAAGGTGGAATAAGGCGTTTAGCTTTAGCGATGATTTTTTAATCCAAAATATACAATATAGAAATAATCACAAAACTACACTAAACTATTTTTTTTGCATATTACAAGTTAATGTATTTTTATGAAATTATGAAAAAATCATATAAAAAAAATTATGAAAAAATTAACAATATTAATGAATGTTCATTCAGTTAACGAAGTTATTCATTAAATCAATGAAGCCATATTAATGAAATCAATTCATTAATACTATGAAGGAAAATTCTAATAGTGAAGTTACTTTTAATAGACGAAATAAACCGAGAAAAAAAACGTAAAATGGCATAATCTTTGACCGCCACTTAGTAACGCCTAAACTTGAGATTGGGCAGCTAAAAAAAATCACGGGTCCCTTAAATTTTTATTCTCTACAACATATCCGCAGTTCGTTAAGACCTGCCGGTCCGGGTCGAGATACCTCCCTTGTAGGGCTTCGTATTCATGCTCTGTAAACGCCAGTCGATAAGAGGTTAACTATTTAAATAACACGCATTGGTTTATTTAAATCCAGTTAGTTTTAAATATTTACGGAGATAAAGAATATCGTTATCTCAGATACTGAGGCGACAAAACATACGGAACTAATATAAAGAATATTATATTTTTTTGCAAAATCCAAGTTTTTTGATTAAAAAATATTTTTTTTTTTTTTTTTTTTTTTTTTTTTTTTTTTTATTAATCATATAATTACAAATTATATACTATTACCCTAACCGAGCACTAGCTACTATGGCCTTCGGCGCGTTGTAGCGAAAACAGACCAGTGCCTCTGGTGGGAATCGAACCCACGACCCCCTAACTGATAAGCCAGCACGCTACCAACTAGCCTACCGGGGAGCACCTAAAAAAATAAAATTATTTGTTGAATTAGCAATAAATGATCTTCAAAATCGGAATTTTGTTAAAAAAAAAACATTTATACTTGGTCCTTGAACATAAAAAATGTTATCATTTTTAAAATTATGCCTTAAAATAAAGGATTGTAAAGGATAACAAAAATTTTTAGTGCATACCATATTTTTATTTGAAATATCAGAGTTTTTTTTTAGTTAATATTACTAAAGCGCGGTCATAATTAAAATTTTCCTAGAAGCAGGACATTTGTCGAAGGTTTTTATAAAAATATGTCTATGGGTCGTAATTCTTATTCCATGAGCTTTATGGTGAGACCAATATTTTACAATTCTCTTAGAAACTTAATCAGTTAAATAGCATATGAATACTTGAACTATTTTTTAAAAGCCTGTATATCGCTAAATACTATACCAAGGAATATTATATATAGGCCATTATACGAAAGATCGGCCGATATCTGACCTTGGGTCTTCCGATTTAAAAAATATTTTGCAAGCAGCAACTCTACTCAGTCACTCTAAGATTGGCGTTTTTATTTTCTCGAAATTCGAAAAAAATCGTGTTTTACACGATTTTCTTTTTTTCAAAAATAAAACATATGCAAAAAGTGTGAAAGTTTAAACATCCGTAGTTTCTTAAATATATATCAGATCATTATCAATTTAAATGCTTTGGAATGATATAAGAAATGCATTTTTTATGCAATTTATTTTTGAAACGGATTTTTCTAAAATTTGGCCACACTTGATTTAAAAAAAAAAACAATGCATATTTGACAAGTATGTAATTTTTGTCAAAAACTTGCGCTCTCACTTTTTTTGCTTTAACTATTTTTAATAATTTTTTCAAAAAAAAAAGTTTATATCATTTTTTACATAGAAAAAATCGACAATTTCGGTTTTTATTTTTCAGAGTTATTAGGATTAAAATTTAAAATGTAGTGTTAAGACGCCAGCTCGTCTCAATAATGCCTATAAGGCGCTGAGGCATACATAATTTGAATTATAATTGTACTTGGAAAATAAATAAAAAAAAAAATAAATATTTAAGGTTTTCTTGTGCTTGAAAGATAAGAGGATTTACTAAAATATTCTGTTTTTAAAAATTAAATGTTTAACCCTTACCAGCCCACGTTTTATGTCGAATATTTTTTTTATAGACAGAAACACGGTGCTGGAAATGTTTAAGTTGGATATGCATCGTTATTGTCTAATTACGTTAAATTTTAGCTAAATATTAATTTTTAGTTTAATTAAATAAAAAAAGGATTATGCGGAAACTTTTTGAAAACCACGAAAATAAAATTGCGTTACTTTATATTTTTATGTGCTAATATACGTCTAGGGTAGCTAAAACTTGATAAATGTAAAAAAAGTAAAAAAGTTTCAACTTCTAATAACCCGATTAAAATTAATATGATGCTTTATATAATCATACGAAATTTAATATGAGTCTTAATAAAGTTTTATCCGAGAAATGGGCATAATAATTATATTTGCATTAGTTTAGTTTTAATTTGATAATATCAAATTAAATAACATCCGAATAATGACGCGATACAATTTAATAGGATTTTATACAGCGGTATAAATTTATATCTGAACTGATACTGATATATACAAAATAAGCTATAGTTGTATCCGGTTTTTGATTTTAAAACGTCATGAAAATCCGAAATATCTATTAATCCTTTTAGACTTTAGCCACTTGCAAAAGGTTTACAACTTTATAATTTGTAACAATTCCATAGCATTTGGAAATTTTATTATATTCAAAAATAAAAAAATATAAAGTAATATAATGAAAATGAAGATTAACTTACACCATTGAATAACAAAAACGTTGAAACTAAATTAAGCGTTTTAAAATTGAAAAAAATCTTATACTAAATTAAGAACTCATAATGTTACAAATTCTTTTTTAAGGGTTAAGAACCAGAAAGAAATCAATTCAAAAGACAAAAATTTGGATAAATTTTGTGTATAAAATTATACACAAAATGATGCAATTAATTGTACTAATGTGTTGATGTAATATATATTTACATCCAAAAATATAATTGACAAATTTTCTAGTGTGACTCTGCATGGGGTAATATACAATTTTATCTAAATAAAATTGTGTTTTTTTAAAATATGATATAATATCAAAATATATATTATTTTGCAATGTCTACGTATATAAATATAACATAATTATTAATTGGATTAGTTTTAGCGTATTCTAAATGCAATATACAATTATACGCAACTATATATGACATCATATTAAATTTTTTCTACGAAATTAATTATATATATTAATTTTATAATTATGTCCTGTTAAATGCACTGGCAGACAAAACCTTATAAGTGCATATAAAATAATGTATTATTTTATGCAAACGTTTTAACTCGGGAAATTAAAGATTTATAACCGTCCAAAAAACAAATTAAAAGCAAATATCCTATATCATTTGCTTTTCCGATGGGTTTCCTTTGAAATTAAATTCGGATAGGTGATAAAGCAGCAAAAATATATGAAAAACGTATCTATTTTTAAAATTGGTGGTGAAAATTAACACATTTTTGTATGAAAATATGTTTAAAGTTTAGGAAATTTAGACTTATTTAAAAACAGCGTTCAAATCCTCGAGAAAACACACATTTTTGAAAACCATTTTGACACTATGTCGTGGACCCCGGCTGCCACTTATTTGAATTATTTTAACAAATTATTCACTATTTTTTCCCCTTTTTCATATATCCGACTTCATGTATTGTATTAAAAAAATCGTAAATTTTACAAGCAAGCGTGATTGTAGTCTGAAAGAAATAATAAAGAAAAAATATAAATTGGAAAATTTAAAAATACACCTGACATCGCCTAGGTCTTATTTCCATCGCCTAGGTCTTATTTATTTCATATTTCCAATTCACTTTGATTTATATTTTGGACAATTTCAAACGCTTTTCAAATTGTCTTTAATAAATTTTTTAAATAAAAACCCTTTAAAATGTCTAAAAAAAAAACTACATCGTTATTACTGGTTTAGCTGCTTGATTTTAAAATGTCGCTTTTCAAGGAGCGCCGATAGAAATTTGTTTACATTTAGTCTAAAAAGAAATTGAGAAAATTTGAGTCCCATTGGACCACGTTAACATGTTATGCATATCGATCAAAGTTTGAGGCTTAAATTTGTTTCAAAAAATTAAAAAATATGAGATATCGAAATATATATCGTAAAAAAATACTGAAAACTATGTTACCAGATGCGTACGTAGCAAACCAAATTTACCAAAAAGATTGCACTGTAAGTAAAGTACGGCACAAGTAAACTTAATTTTGAGTCTTAGTGGTAGCTCCATTTTAAAAGATTATGTCAAAATACACAAAAAAATCATTGTCAAAAAAAAAAATTCAATTAAACTTTTGTTCGATTTCAAACTTACTTTCAATTAACTGTTTAATTGAAAATGAATTTGGTATAAAAAAAATTCTCAGTTTTTATAACGTTGAACAACATTGAAACAAATGCAAAATTTTTAAAAAGTCGCCAAATTAAAAAAATCGTGTAAAGTTGAAAATTCGCGTTTCTTTAATTTTGGTCATTTTTTTTTAAATTTTTTTTTTTGAATTTTGGCGTTTATTTTGGTAGTTTTTTAAATTTCTGCAATTTTGAGGATTGTTTTGGCATTTTTTTTTCAAATTTTGCGATTTTTTCAAATGGTATAATTTTTCCCAATAGTAAACAATATTCAATTAAATTTTTAATAGATGTGAATAAAACTATATGTAATTGAAAATAATATTAATTAAATAGATACAAATTATTTTAGTTGTTACTACAATTGCTTCAACACGACCCGAATTTAGTTAAACTTTTGCTGACTCAACAAATATTTAATTAAAACTCAATTTTAGTTTTTTCTGTTTAGTTTGCATTGTCTCAAACAATTTTTTGATTATATTTTAAGTCAAAGACTTCGAAATCTCTTATGAAAAGATTTTATTTATTGCTTTTTGTCGAAAATCAACTCTAACAATGATAGCCGCCCATTTGCAGGCGATGTTTTCTAACGAAATTTTAAGATTCGAACCATATAAAACTATTCCTATTTGATCCAAGTCAAAAATAATTATTTTCATATTAAATTTATCAATAACATTTTTACTTTCTAACGAATTGTATTAAGTTTTTAAATTTGTCAAATCATTTCGCGGGGGGGGGGGGGGGGGCTCTAATTAAATACACAGATATTGGAATTATGTCACATGTCTGGTATTGACAAAATTGAAAAATTTCCAAGGAAGCGTTTAAGCCCACAAGTGTTAGCGTAGGTCTGAAATTATTAATGGTATGGAAAAATTTCACATGTGAACGATTTTGAAATGTAATTGACGTCGCCCAAGTCTGAATGCAATAAATATTGATGATTCGATGGATATTAAAGAAAATATAAATATTCAAACTTACAAATATTTTTCATTGGGTCAATGTAACCATTCATTAAAATTGTTTTAATGAAACATGTTACATTGATGCAATGAAATATGTGGACTTTTGTCTGAAAAAATTCATTGTATTAATGAATGAATTCATTAATACTTCGCACAAATTTCCATCAGTGTAAGAACTTTAAATTTTATGGGGCAAACAAAATTTTCATAACCTCAAAAAGCACTCTATTATAAAACTTTTAAGACGAATATTTTCTCCACAACAAAGCCGACTAACATTTTCCATAAAACTTATTAAATCGATACAAATCAGGGATGAGAGGCAATATCGCTAAAATAGCGTTATCGATTCAAAACCATTCTAACTGACCACGGTAAACTACCGTTACCGAAATAATTGGAATACCGTTATCGGTAAAATACCGTTATCGTTATAGTTAAAATATCAATAAGCTCAAAATACCGTAACCGAAATAACTAAAATACCGTTATCACTATAATGCTGAAATTATTAAAATAGCGTTATCCTTAAAATACCGTTACCAAAATAATCTGACAAGATCTGAAAAATTGCTGTAAATAGAGGCATTTTCACAAAGTTTGATCTTAAACTAGACAGTCATTAAAACTCGAGCATAATGTTGCTAAAAATATTGGTGTGCATTAACATTACCTAAATAACTAAAATAACGTCACTCTTAAAATTAGTGTCTGACCGAACAGTTCGGCCAGAAAATGCATTTGGAAAAAGAGAAAGAATGAGAAAAAAAATAAATTATGACAATGTTTGATATAAACGTCTGTCTGCTATTTTTTAAATTGAGTTTTGACTAATTAAATTCATCAATCACTAGATTTCTATATATAAGGGCACATTTCAAAAAACTTATTAAATTCTTCCAAACCATCTAGGATGCTAACGCATTTGGTCTGTATTCGGTATTTTAAAGCATTATGGACAAATTTGGCGGATGGAAAAATGTTTATTGGACTGATTAGATGCTATTTTGAGTGCCAAATCTGAAGAAAAGTCTGTAGTTAAGCAATGAATTCACTGTTCGGCCTCAGAAAATTCGGCCAAATCGAAAATAGTTCGGCGGCCCGAACTTTTAAATTTATAGCTAAACTTCGGCTTTTTTCTTCAACATCGAATTAAATCGGCTCAACAAACATGTTTCCAATACCAAAATTTGTCATCATTGCCTCTAGATATCAAAAAACCGACAAACACTACTTAAAATACCGTTACCAAAATAACTGAAAATCGTTATCCCTAAAATAACTTTACCGAAATAACTAAAATATCGTTACCGCTGAAATACCGTTACTGAAATAAACATAAAACCGTTAACGCTAAAAAACCGTTACCGAAATAACTGAAATATCGTTAGCCCTAAAGTACCGTTACCTGAAATACAATAAATAGCGTTACCCTTACCGATACCCGCATTCGAATCGGTTACCATCAATGCTAAACTTTTGGAAATAATAATAAAAAAAATAAATAAATTTTTTAAAATTTTTATTATCAAATTTCAATTTTTATTATAATTTAAAAGCTCCATTGAATTATAATAAATAAAACATTAAAAAGTGCTAAATTTGATAAATTTTACAAAAAGTTGTTCCTTATTTTATTCGTATACTTTAGTACAATAAATACTGTAAGTTTGGCATTGATGTAATTACCCAGCAAAAATTTTTCAAAAAGGTAAGCGGGTTTGTAATCAAGCATTTTGGGCAGAACGCATTCCTTACTAGATTACCTACTCGATTCTTTTAACAGGGCGTGAGACTAAAATAATTGATTCTTTAGAATTGATTTTTTTTTTACCGAAGAACCATTTACTTTATAATTTTAAGAACTACAGACATTTTTTAATAAAGAAATAGTTCCATTGTAAAACTACGAAGTACTTACACAAAAAAATAAATAAATAGTGCCTTAGAAAAAATAAGAAGTACTTACATTTAAAAAAAAAGAAGAAGTTCCATAAGTTAATTTAACTTTTACTCACACGTGATTCTCCTAGGTCACCACGAAAATATAAATTTTTCAAAAAAAAAGAACAATTCAAAATTGAAAAACAAAAATATGACTCACGCACAATCACCCTCGAATTTTTTTTTGACACTCACTCACGATAACGTCAGTAATTTCAACTTCCACTCACAATTTTCTGCTCACGTGCGCTTCCCTAATTTATACCTAACCACAGTTTAACAAAATTTAGGCAACATACAGTTGCTGTTTTTAGTATTATTTTCCTGCAAATAAAAATTTGTTCGGCGCTACAACGCGCCGAAGGCCATAGTAGCTAGTGCTCGGTTAGGGTAATAGTATATAATTTCTAATTATATGATTATTAATTAATAAAATAAAAAAAAAATAAAAAAGAATTGATTACAATACTACTTGTTTTTTTGACTCTATCGTTGGAATGTGTTTGGTATTGCAGTTACTAAATTTGGCAATGGGATATGTAAGCAAGTGTGGGCATCACCTTCTTTTTGGAATGTGTAATTTTTTCCTGGGTACACATTTTTCACCTAAACAGTTGCCTTTGAAATTTTTCTATGTAAATAGTTTGTCTTCAATGTCTCATATGTGTTGTTTGCAAAATGATGAGTAAAATATAAAAAAAATCAAAAAGACACTGACCAACATTTTCCAAGGTCAGATAGAAAAAAACATAGTCTTTAAAATTTTTCATTGAACTTGAATATTTCAAATCTGGAAAAGATTTTTTTTTACTAAAAACTAGTTTTTTTTTGGTAAATAAATCAAAAAACAATTCTTATCAATTTTTTGTTATACATTTACATATTTTTATAATTGATTAACCCACGTGCTTTGTCGCTATGACCACATTTTTTACTACAATAACCAATGTTCCCTATCGAACGGGTCAGTACAATTCCAATTTATTGTACTCTTTATAACTTTTTAATAAAAATACATAATTTAAAACTTTATATCGCGGATCAATTTTTTTTTTTTAATTTGGATTTTATTGAATTATTGTTGGCCTATATCGAAAAGTGTGTGAGGCGAATTTGAGAAAAATTGGATAGCTTTAACCCGTGGCGTCCTGTTACGTAAGCTTTTGATTTTTAAATTATTTTTAAATTGCTTTAATGAAAATATGTCTTGCGTCACATAATTTAGCTTATTAACTTTGGCATGCTCAACACGAATAACTTAAAATTTTTTAAATCGAACTAAAGTGGGGTACACACGATCAATATTATTGATAATTTTGTTTAAATTCAATCAATCAGAACAAAGTATTTAACCCTCTAACTGGCAAACGATGTTTTTCGAAATTAAGCCATAAAGTATCTAAACTTCAATTTATATTGTTCAAACTTCAACGCTTTACTATTAATACTTAATGTCTTCTTTCTGCAAAATTTCATAAAATTCCGTCTTTTAGTAAATAAGTTAAAACGATGGCCTTAAGAGGAATTCTGATAAAATCCTGTGAGTCCTTGGACTAAAGTAAGGACTTATTATTAAAGACAAAGCTTCAATCTTACTTATAAAGATTCCGCCAAATAACTTTTTTTTTTGAACTCCTGAACTCATACCAAGGTCTTTATGCAAAATTAGTCTCAATGATGTCTCCGAAATGTTCAATTGTTGAGAACGACGGTGAATTGATGTTGATGTCGCTTCACGCACACTTTCTGCCACAGCAGCAATATTCTCGGGTGTACGCACTGTTTTTGTCTTTTCGCGCTTTGGTTTATCAATCAGGATGCCAGTTTCTTTCAATAATTTTCACAAGATAACGAACAGACGGACCATATTCGTTCAGCGGAAGAATAAAAATAATTATTTGTCAAATCAGACCTGAGCTAACTGTTATCATTCACGAAATAAGCACTAGTTGAAAAAAAAAACGTTAGATGGCGGACCCTTTATTTTGTTATAAAGAGTTTTTGGCAACTTTAATTTGTTTTTTTTGGTTTTTTGAAAACTATTTTGATTTTAAAGCTTCCCGCTTCCAAACCGTGGACGGCACACTAAAAATTTCTTCGCAAAATATTTAGCAAATTTAGTTTTTTAACGGAATATACTAATTTCTATAAAACTCTCATTTGACGCATTTGTGGTAAATTTTATGAAGACTGCCCTGAGTCAGCCTTAACCGTTAGAGGGTTAAAAATATTCTGATTGGTTAATTTTTGATAGATGGATAAATAACATTGATCGTGAATACTTGCCTTAACGGTTTTTTAGAGATTACGACTTGATTGTACTGAAAATTGCGCTATCCAAAATTTTTTATGTAAATACACTGAAAAAAAATATGTAGTAAATTTTTTTGCTGAACTACTGAATTTTATAGTTTTTTGTTGCTATATATTGGTAACATAAGAAAGACAAAAATAAATCTGTTGAATCTACAAATATTTTCTTGTATTTGAGCTAAATTTTAGTTAATTTAAAGTAACAAATTAATCCGCTGAAATTAGAAAAACACTTTTATATTCATATTTTTCTTGTAAACGAGAAGCAACACTCAGGAAATTCTTCCTATTATTTAATGTGTTGCTTTCTCCGGAAAGGGGATACAGGAGAGATGAGAGGTGGGGAAAGATGAAGGGCTTCAAACATGGCAACACTGTAATTGCGCGATATGACAAGTCTCAGAGCAGTTGTTGCTCGCCACCTGATGGAGAGTTGGCGAACTTATTGAAGCTTTTTGGTTCATAGCCCTGATTCATTATTTCACTTGGGTGGGGTTAAGTGCTATGGGAATAATATGCAATTTTTAAAAAAAATTTAAAAAAATTTTTTTTTTAGTGGAACAGAAAAAAATCGGCACTTCTTAAATCAGCGATCTTTAATCTACGGTCCAAAAATTAAGCGACCTAACAAAGAAAACACGACAAATTTTGAAAAAATGTTCTATTTTCTCAACATAATCTAATTTATACTTTTTCTAGCTTTATTCAATAGCTTCGATACGCTTTTTTTAGTAAGAACGGTCTATCTCCTCAAAATAGCCATCAACCGCAGACTCCACCTCTTCATTGCTGGCAAATCTTTTACCAATGAGTCAGTTTTTCAAGTTTGGAAATAGAAAATAATCCGAGCGAGCTAAATCTGGCTAATAAGGTGCATGATGAAGCAATTCGAACTTAAATTAATTGATTTTCGCCATCACAATAGTGGATGTATTAACTGGTGCGTTGTCTGGATGAAACAATAATTTCTTTTACGCCAAATACAGAATAAGTTAGCATAATACTCGTCTTTGATTGTTTTTCCTTTTTGCAAATAATCAATAAAAATTAACCCACGCGCATCTCAAACAAACAGACGCCATGACCTTGTCTGCAGATGGAACTGTCTTCGCCTGCTTTAGAAACGATTATCCTATTGCAGTCCACAGCTTTGGCTGTTTCTTTGTCTCAGGTGTGAAGTGGTGTACCCATGTCTCATTCATAGTTACCAATCGACGCAAAAACTCGAATTTATTGCGAAAAAATATCGCCAAACAATCTATTGAAACATCTTCACGACGCTGTTTTTGTTCTATTGTGAGCAAACGCTTCACCCATCTTTCGCACAGCTTTCTCATTTCTATATACGATTTATAGCACTTTTTGAAATGCGTATCATTTCAGCCAGCTCACGAACATTCAGCCAACGATCATCCAATACCAGTTTGTGGATTTTTTTAACCGTTTCAGGCGTGGACACCTCAATTGGTAGACTACTACTTAAAGCTCTCCCACGCAATATTTTATAGTCGAAAATGAAGGAAGGGAGATTTTACTCTGGGGGAATCTCCCAGAGTTAAATCTACCTGGGATTTAATGTTGGTTAGACTGAAGTCTTTCCAATGAAAGTATTTAATTACATAAAGGTGACCAATTTGTTTTTATGTTTACAAATTCACTGACAACGTGGCGCCTTGAAAAGTAAAACATATGTGTTATAAGGTTGCCACTTTTCACATCAGTAATTTTTTTAAAACTACTACCGCATCTATACGTCAGGTCGGCTAATTTTTGGACCGCCCTCATAATTTTTTCCGTTCAACGCAAATATAACAAATGTTTTGTAAAGTTAACAGCTTTATTTTTGCTGTTCTTATTTTATTAATATTTAGCAATAAAATCTGCTAATTTTAGCAGTTTTATTTACAACGTCATTTTTAACTAATTTTTAGTAACTTTATCTGCAATATTTTCAGGATTATTTCTATGAGTGTATTGATTAAAGAATATCTTTTAAATTGGCCTACAAATATCTAGGAAAAATAGAAAATTATCATATTTAAATTCGTATGATTTTAAATTTCAATCGCACAGTGACCATGTATATGAAGAATTTCAAAAATGTCTGATACTTTAAGATAAAAAAGTTCATATTTTAATAGCGATCATAACTTTTTTTAACAGCATTTTTCTAAACAAGTTACGATATTTGAAAATATTTCAGAAAATTTCCTGGTTTAGGCAAGCAAAAAACATTTTAAATCGCAAAACTTTTTAATTTAACCATGATTTAAAATTACAAACCTTGTTATTTTAAAGTTATATTGTGTCGTATTATATTTTTTCAACTGGTTTGTGGAGAGGGGGATATATCACACTCACCCACCATCCTTGGATCCAAGCCTGCGTGTGGGACATTTCATATAAAAAAGTTAGAATTATAATAAAAATTGCAATACTTCCAAACCTTCGACTTTAGATTATTGGAGCCATTATTTGATAAGGTGTATTTTTGCTGGGTATTTTTGCTGACATTTTCACGATGGTCTTTTTCTACAGAGAATTCCTTGGACTGGTTTGAATGTAGTTTTTTCACTGAATGAAAAACTTCTTGAATTTTACAAAAAGCTTCATAGTTTTAATGAAACTGTTTTTAATGGAACCTTTTCATTACTTTTATGAAATTTTTAATATTTAATATGAAAGTTTTCATAAAATTTTATATAAAACTGCATTAGTTTAATGAAAAGTCTCAATGCACGAATTCATAGATCTAATGCAAAAGTTCATTGATATCAAGCAGATAATTCTCTCAGTGTAGGCAGCCAAAAAGGTTTCCATCACTCAGTTAACTTCTGCTTTAAAAATATGTAGTTGTTTGGGTTGTAATACAGTTTCTTTATTTTAAATGTAAATGTCAGTCATTTGTAGAACAAATCAAATTTTTTTCTACGCTTGTAGTTTATTTAAAAAAACAAACCATATCAAATGACTGTTTTATGATTTTACATTATATTATTATAAATGCTTGTTTATTTTTTATTAACATGTGGTTCATTTTTACTACAATTGTGGTTCATTTTTTGAACATTAAAAAACAAATGAAAATGTTAGTTGAATTTACTGAAATGTAGTCGTACTTTCTTTAAGTGAAATTTCAGTTGTTTTTAACTACATTTGCAGTGGTTTTACCTACCATAGTATTCTAAGCTATCTATTATGAGCTGCTGAAATCGGGCCAGACGATCACCTGACCTGTACCGAACTCAGTGTAGCGTCATGCAAATAACTTAGCTTTGTACATTATAGGCTCACCAATGTTATCTGGAGTGAGTTGCAATTTTAACTGAACCGTTCTTTACATGGTATTTAAACATGTTTGTCCAAATAAAGTGCTTACCAAATTTACTTATTATTTATGTTACTTTGTAATTGATTAACCCACGTTTTTTGTGTTGTTCTGATCAATTTATGTTTACTTTTCTTTATCACAACCACTTTTTTGGGTGTTGGTATTTAGGCAAGTGTCTAATGTTCTTATCAGTGTTCTCTTGTTTTTTATATTATAACACTTCAAATTAATTTCTAATTTTGTTTGCTATAAATTTTGCTTAAACTTTTAGTAGGTCTATGTGGTCAGTACCCCTGAAACTTTGTATTAGTTCAGTTTCAACACTCGTCACGGTCGCTGTAATTCGTTTTCGGTGTCGCTCTCGAAAAAAAAAAAATACATAACATTCTTGGAAGTGAGTAAAGTTCGTTAGAATGAATAAAAAAAAATGGTGGCTGAAATTTTCAAATATTTAACAATTTTTATTATCTCCTGATACCAACTTAAAATAATTAAAAATAAATAATAATGATTACTTTAGAAAATTTGTTTACGGAATTTTATTTTATAATTTTAATTAAGAGTCTGTGTTTGAAATTATTCGATGTGATAATGTGTTGATAATGATCGGTTAACTATAATAAATATTTATAAAATAAGTATATTATAAATTATATAAATTATATTAATCTCAATCTATTTTTAATTAAAATTTTAATTATCTCAAATGTGGAAAATTATATAAAAAAATAAAATACTAAAACAAAACCATTAAAAATATTAATTTGTCACTCTGAGCAAATGAACTTGAAAATTTTGAAAGTCAGTGAAATTTTGAAATAAAAATAAAATATTTCAAAATAAATAATATTGTTTATACATCGTAGACAATAAATTCAAAAAACATGGAAAATTGGTGGAAATATTAATAAAGAAAAAAAAAAATAAGAAAATACAGTAAGAATGCATGATGATTTTGAAGAAGCCATTCCACTACATCCAATTAATAGCAAACATAAAAATTATAATTTTAATTCAGTGTAGAAAATGTTAAATTTTATATATTTCTCTGCATATGATGGGTGTATAAATAACTTAAAAATGTTGGATTCAGAACAGATGTCGTATGTTTTACACATGGTTTGTGTCTGTAATAAATTATATGTCATTTTGGAGGGTAAACATCTGTTATTTGTTATCACTTAGTCAATGAATGTAATAGTGTAAACAACAGAGTTTTTTTTTTTTTTCTTCGAAAATGTCGAGTTCTGTGCTATTTTTGTTAACAATTATTTGCTCTTATTATTGAATTTTAATATATTTATATAAAAATTATATAAAGTGTTCACGTTAAATTAACTCACTTTGGTAAAAGAAACACTAAAACTTGGTAAAAAAAAGCATTTCGGCTAAAATCAAAAATTTTTGCCCTACAGTTATATTAGTTTTTTGTTTTTATATACATCGAGATTATTTTTATCTTATTTTCAATTTATAACGAGCTTTCAACCTCCGTATATTTACAAAAATAAAGCAAATCAAACATATTAGCTAGGTTGATACTAGTATTTCGATCTGGCTAAAGATCTCATCAGAACCCGAAGTTTTAGAAAAGCTAGAGCCTATATATTAGGCAGAACTTTAACAAAAAACCTATTAATAATCAATGTTGCTCCATTCTTGTCTTCTTAGTAATCAACCACGTGGTTAGGTCTTTTCCTAACAAGCATCATGACGTTACTAAATTTTGAAGACCAAAATGTTCTATTTATATAAAAAATTTTTAGTGTGTACTCTGGCTCAAGTAATATTTTTTACAGTTATATTAGTTTTTTGTTTTTATATACATCGAGATTATTTTTATCTTATTTTCAATTTATAACGAGCTTTCAACCTCCGTATATTTACAAAAATAAAGCAAATCAAACATATTAGCTAGGTTGATACTAGTATTTCGATCTGGCTAAAGATCTCATCAGAACCCGAAGTTTTAGAAAAGCTAGAGCCTATATAATAGGCAGAACTTTAACAAAAAACCCATTAATAATCAATGTTGCTCCATTCTTGTCTTCTTAGTAATCAACCACGTGGTTAGGTCTTTTCCTAACAAGCATCATGACGTTACTAAATTTTGAAGACCAAAAATGTTCTATTTATATAAAAAATTTTTAGTGTGTACTCTGGCTCAAGTAATATTTTTTACAGTTATATTAGTTTTTTGTTTTTATATACATCGAGATTATTTTTATCTTATTTTCAATTTATAACGAGCTTTCAACCTCCGTATATTTACAAAAATAAAGCAAATCAAACATATTAGCTAGGTTGATACTAGTATTTCGATCTGGCTAAAGATCTCATCAGAACCCGAAGTTTTAGAAAAGCTAGAGCCTATATAATAGGCAGAACTTTAACAAAAAACCTATTAATAATCAATGTTGCTCCATTCTTGTCTTCTTAGTAATCAACCACGTGGTTAGGTCTTTTCCTAACAAGCATCATGACGATACTAAATTTTGAAGACCAAAAATGTTCTATTTATATAAAAAATTTTTAGTGTGTACTCTGGCTCAAGTAATATTTTTGCCATGACACGATTGTAAATCAACGTTAGGAGGTTTCTATAAATTATGCCAGAATTAAGCAGACAAATTTTAAAACTTGGTAAGACATCGAAAAATGTATATAAAAACTTTGTAAAATTTATACCAAAACTTTGTAAACAAAAAAAAAAAAAAATGTATACAAAAACTTTGTAAACATTTTGGAACTTGGCTTACGGAAAGTTTTGCAATTTGAACAAAAGTGCAGCTGAAGCACATCGATTGCTCTCCGAAGCTTATCCTAAATATGTTCCATCTATTTCGATGTGCAAGATATTGTTTTGAGCGGTTCAGAAGTGGTAAATTTTAAACGGAAGACAAAGACTTTTTTGGTTGACCTGCAAACAGAGAATTCCATGGACGAGTTTTAATGAATTTTTTTCACTAAACTTATGAAGTTTTCTTCACAATATAAATGAAAAACTTCTTAAACTTCATGAAAAAGCTATACAGTTTTAATGAAACTATTTTTAATGAAATTTTTTCATTAGTCGTATGAAATTTTTAATAAATAATATGACATTTTTCATAAAATTATATGAAAAATGGAAAATGACAATTCTTCGGTGTAATGCAAAAATTCATCGATATCATACAGATAAATCTCTCAGTGTGGGCAGCCAAAAAAGTTTCTTTCTATTATGAAAGCGGGCCAGACAATTGATTTGAAAAACTACCGGAATATGCGACAAATTCACAAATTTGCCAAAAATTCCGCATTTTTAAGTTATACACCAAATATCTTAATGACATTATGACGGTTTCTAGGTTAGCATTAGAGTTTGCTACACAGAGATTATTTAAGTAAACGAAAAATAATAAAAATGTTCAGTAAACGAATGTAATTTTTCTTCACAAAGTGAACGAAAAAATTCATAAAATTAATGTAATTTTCATAAAACTAATTTTTTAAGAAACTTCTTCATTAAATGAATTACATTATTAAAATAATGAAATATTATTTTTCAAAATATTTGTTTTTCATTAAACATTAATTTAATGAAAAATTTCAATGGACGAGTTTCAATGCAACTTTGATGCTTAAATGCCAACGTTTCTTAATATTATGCAGACTTCTCTCAGTGTAGAAAATTAAAGCAATTTTCTCGAGTACAAATTTTATAAAATAAGCAGGTCAGCGAATTTCATGCAAATATAGAGAGATAGAGATTTTTTGGGCAAAGTGTTGGTAACCGTCATATAATGGCAATCGTAATTAATTATTAGAACTAATAACTAGAGTTCATTTTACAGGAAGAAGAAGAAAGCATTTTTATTGAAAAATTTAAATTTATACCAGACTGTCGCAGTTTCGTCCCACCCATGCAGTGTTGCCACAAGAGAATTCCGAAATTACACATGATGGGATAGAAAATTATACAAAAAAACTGCACTGTGCTAGTTGAAAAACTTGAAAGCGGGGCTCACGTAGGGCAAATCTAATTGGTGCTTGCCGTTTTTCTAGATAAGCTCTTGAAAAACGATAATTAAATATTAAAATTAGCACCGCAGACACACAATTTTCCAGAGTTTTTTTTGGCATTTATTTTAATCCAGGTGGTTTTAATGTTCCCAATCAGCTTTTGTGCAAAAAATATGAATATTAGTTTAGCGGTTCAAAATAGTGATTGTAAACGTGCAATGCAAATGTAAATTTTTTTTTTTTTGAAAATTTCAATTTCACTCATATTCTGAGACTTGCTGAAGAGATTTTGATAAAAAGAATAGTCAAAAAACGCGAAAATTTAAATTTAAAAGCTAATTCGGAATCAGCATAATCGTATTATGTTTACCCGCCGGGTTTCCCGCTTGCTAGAAAAAATAAGTCTCCGATGCGAGCATAGCGTAATAAAAAATTCTGAGAATCTGCGTAATTGCTACACGCAAAACTTCTTAGAATAAAAGGATATAAAATCTGTTAAAGGATTTTCTATAGGATACAATTTTTCCCAAACTAGAAAATGTTACGAAAATGTTTTCAAACACATGGGTTTCAATTAAGGAACATAGTCAGAACTTGTCAGGTTTTCTGTTACTTAATGTTTTTGAAGTGTTCTATATAAAAATGTAGACCTTAGAATATACGAGAAAAATATTTTATTCTGGACTTTCTTTATATAGATCAATTCCCCAAAATTTTTAATAAAAAACATTTCTACTCCTTTTGCAATTGTAATTCAGAAAATAGCTATTGAAATTAAGAATTTCCATTTGAAATTCTGAAAATATCATTTAAAATTTAGAAAATATCAATTGAAAATTAGAAAACATCATTTTAAATTCAGAAAATATGAATTAAAACTCAGTAACTCTTCAACTGTAATTTAGAAAATACCAATTGATATTCAGAAAATATGAATTAAAATTCAGAAAATATCACTTGGAATTCAGAATACATCAATTGAAATTCAGAAAGCGTTTCATATCAATTTCAATTAATATATTCTGAATTTCAAATGATATTTTCTGAATTTTAATTGACATTTTCTGAACTTCAACTGATATTTTATAACTATCAATTGATGTATTTCCGAATTTCAATTAGTATTTTCTGATTTCCAAAATTTTTTTTCTAAATTTAAATTGATATTTTCTGAATTCCAAATGATGTTTTCTGAATTTCAATTGATATTTTCTAAATTTTAAAATTAAAATGTAAATTTCAATTGAAGTTTTCTAAATTTCAAATGGAAATTCTAAAATTCAATTGATGTTTTCTATATGTTAAATAGGACTTCTGAATTTCAATTGATATTTTTTAAATTCCAACTGATATTTTCTGTATTACAGTTGCAATAACTGTTTTTAAGGTTTTTAAAAAAATTCTCAGAATCAAAAATTTATCAGCACAAACAATAATTTACACATGGACTACACAAGCATATCAAAATTACACACAATTTGTGTAATTACACAATTAGTGGTAACACTGCTCTTAAGGACTCGTCAGAGTTATTTTATGTGTCAATTGATTATAGTATTTTCTTTTGTTAAATTGCTCTATTTGAAAAAATGTCTTCTTTGTGTTGTGGCTGAGAATCAAACCCAGCGCCATCATCAGGCTAAGACACGTGGCACCACCTCTTAGCGAGTTACACCACGTTCTATACTGCAATGAGTGTGGCTAATTGGAGTTTTTTCAATCACAGCATACTCAACTTATTTTGCAACTAGAACGCTTCCTCTCTTTAATCTTATTGTTATCTCTCTCTCACAAGTAATAATCATATTATGATGAATTAAATTCATAGAGATAATTTTGTTGGGCGAGAAATAATGAAAAATTTCTGTACATCAATGAAACATTTCTTCAAAAAAAAACGAAAATTTCCTTTAAATAAATGAAAAGCTGTGTACTTTTTAGGAAACTAGTTTTTTTAATGAAATTTCTTCATTGAGTGTGTGAAAATTTTAATTAATAAAATTATATATTTTTTTAAATTTTATGAAAAATTGCATTAACCTAATGTAAAGCTTCAATGGAAAAATACCAGTTCAATTTCATTGCTTTAATGCAAAGCAAATTTTTACCACTTTTACGAATTAAAGTATTTTCAACAAAACGGCATTGGTTTCTTGTTGCTTATTTCTGCATATTTTGTTAGAAATGCATATTTTTACATATGTTGCCTTAAAATGCATATTTTTGCATTTTTTATAATAATTTTTTGCATATTTTACTTTTAACTTTAGATTTTTGCTTTTTTCATAATAAAAATTAAGATTTGAAAAAAAAATTTTTAAAATTTTTTTTTTAAAACATCGGTCTCGAAACTTTAATTGCATATATATATATATTTTTTTTTGATTTTTAATGTATATTTTTGTATTTTTAGTGCATAGTAATTAGCTTTTAGTGCATATTTCAATTTAAGTCCATATTTTAAGAGCAAATTTTGCAATTTTTTAAACGCATATTTTAGATTTTTTTAGTGCACGAAAGTTGCTGCCCTTCACAAAAAAAAATTGCGCCAAGTAAACATTTTGTTGAATAAAAAAAAATAATCAATTACTTTTGTAATTGATTCAATTAAAAAGTAATCAATATTTTTGTTTATTTAAAGTAATCAATATTATTTAAAATATTGATTACTTTTTAATTGAGTCAATTAAAAAAGTAATTGAGTCAATTAAAAAAGTAATTGATTGTGTTTTTTTTATTCAACAAAATGTTTACTTGGCGGAATTTAAGAAGTATTTTTTTGTGTGCTTTACAAAAAAATTTTGTTATTCCATTTTCCAATGTCATTGTCATGTAAAACAGACTAGTCCATTTATATAACATGGCATAAATTCCGCATTTCTTAGGGCACTTCTACGTACATAAATTCCACAAAATTTGTTATCTAATAAAAACTGTGTGTTATCGTAAATATAAATAAATCTACTGATTTCACTACTTTATAAGATTTAATTTAATAACCCTCGCCACTTTCTTATCAAAATCTAGCATTCATACTTCTACACACCCAGTCAGAAAATTGCATAACAGGTGGTAAAAGTGCTAGCAAAAAGTGCTTGAAACCTTCTGGGTATAAAACTTTTTTTTAACAAAGTGCCATAAATTTTATAAAATCTATACTGTCGGCAATTTTTGACTGGGTTGTATTGGAAAAAAAGCTTTTGGCAGACATTGGTTAAGCGCTATAAGCGACTGAAACTTTTTAATCAAAAACTAGCAAAAAGCTTTCTGCAAACACTGTTAAATCGTCCCAAATAAGTTTTCCGTCAGCAACTGGATACCCTGTGATTTACCATCACTTGATTTCTTTGCACCACTGTATACTTTTGACTGGGTTGTTTTCATAACTGTCACCAAATTTGAGCAAAGTTAACACATTTTTCGACATAAATAGTTAAGCTTGTCTAGATAAATAAATCGTAAATATTTAAAGAACAACTTAAGACCTGTAATACTTTAAATGAATAAACCATTTGGAAAGCAAATTTTAATAAAAAGTCTGTTAAATTTCAAAAATAAAAATATAATCCCCGCCAGATACATTTTAGCGTTCTTAATATATTAGTCGAAAATGAATCAACTAAAACAAATTACTAATTTTTTGTACGAAAATATGAGCGTTCTAAAAAGAATCAAAAAAGCCACAAACATTTTAAGGAAATCATTGAATTTAAAAAATGGTTCAGGATTGACTAAAAAATATTATTGGTTTGAACTTTTTGTGATAAATTCAAAAGGGCTCCAAAAAAAGATTAATTTTCCAGCTTATAGACATTTTTAGATCTCTTTTTTCAGTAATTTTGAATTTAAATGGAAGACTCTTTCAGATAAACCATTTCCATAAAAAATGTTTAAATTTTAATAATATATTTTGAGCCCATTTTTCTTAATTTTTGAGCTCGTTTGCGGACAGTGAAATTTATAAAATAATGACTACCCAGGTAACAAGCGACATATATGGATCCATACAGGTTTAACTTTGAACTTCATTGCGTAGGAAAATAATTTTTAAAAATATTTCTTTTAGAGCTTTCTTTTATATTCCCTACCCGGATAAAAATATTCATATATGGATGGATCCATAAAGCTTCAATTCATATGCATAAATGGATGCATAAATCTCCGTACATGCTTTCATATACTTCCATACATGTGCATTAACGAAACTTGAGGTAATATCATGCATGTTCACGTGTGATCATACCTGTGCATACATATAAATATTACCTCAAATTTCGTTAATGCACATGTATGAAGATATATGGAAGCATTTATATAGATTATGTATTCATGTAGGGAAATGCATTATGTATTCAAGTAGAAACATGCTTGTATGAGTAAAGTCAGCAAAAAATTTTGGTTAGTCAGCAAATTTTAGTCAGTTGTAGAAAAATTGCTAATGTCAGCAAAATCTTTTGCTGAAAATCATCGAGCTGATATTTTGCAATAAATTTAGTAGATTCAGCAAAAGTTTTGCTAACATGTAGTTGATTAAAACTTAAAAAATCCTTGCTAAAAGTTAATGAAATTTTTGCTAAATATTAGTATACTAACAAATTTTAGTATACTAGTATAAGAAAAAAATATTAGTATACTAGTATACCAAAAACCAAAAAATTGTTAAATTTAGAATTTTTTTTTCAAAAATTTTAAATGAGTTCAGTTATTTTAATGATGGGCTTTGGAAAAAATGGGAATTATTGAACTTTTTTATTTTTACTAAAATGTATCACGAATTTAATACACATTCTTGTGTTTCTACTCAAAATTTAATAATTTTATCTGAAAATGTACTAAATTTTTTCAAATACTCGATGTACTCAACCGAACTTGACCGAACTACGAAGCCGAATATTCGGTAATCAACGATATAAAATAATATACGAAATCTTGCTTATTAATATACCTGTGCCATATGTAATAATATATGCCACATCTACACAGATAAATTTACAAGCGGGTTTCAATTAAAAAATTTATTGAATCGATTAATATTTTAATTGATGTTGCACAATTAAAACTTTTATTAAAATTAAAAGGGAACAAAAATTATAAATAACTTCCGAAAAATTTTTTTGATACTCACAAAAAAAGTATGTGAACGATACGTTGGTATGTGTGTTTTTGTTAATGCTGTGTCCGTTTGTGTGTGCGTGTTTGGTTTGTTTGTAAACTTCAAATGCATTTGGTATTTTATACTGAAAATTTTCTATTTAAGCTACAGTGTGTGAAAAAATAATTTGAGAATAACATCTAAAATAAAATATGTATTTATGTATTTAAAAGTCAATTAAAATATTAACTGATTCAATTAAATATTTGTTTAGGAGCAAATTTAATTCAAATCAAATCTTTTCTTAGATATTTTAGGTTGATAATTTTGTCTGTGTTTGGTAATATCAATCGATATATATATAAATATTACTATGTTTGGGACCTTTTTTTAAAATTTTGAAAAACCAAATCCAAAATTTAATTATATGTGATCATATGCTCCATCACATATATCCATATTAAGCTACACTAAAAAAAAAAAGTTTGTAAAGTTAGCAAAAAATTTTGCTGAGTCAGCAAAATTTTAGTCAGGAGGATGCTTGCAAAAAAGTTGCTAATGTCAGCAAAATCTTTTGCTGAAAATCAGCGAGCTGATTTTTAGCAACAAAATTAGTAGATTCAGCAAAAGTTTTGTTAACACTTAGTAGATTATAAATACAAAAGCCTTGCTAAAAATTAATAAATTTTTTGCTGAATTTTAGTAGACTGAAAAAAAAACGCAAAAAATTTGTAGAAAAATTGTAATTTAGTTAATTTATTTGCTGAAAATCATAAAACATATTTTAGTGATTCTTTTAAAAATAATTAACTATAATAACGAAATATAAAAATTTTCATTTTCCACATTGAATTTATTTAATATCTGAAAATATATAGAAATAAATATATATAACATAACAAAAATTGTCTTTCAATTACTTACATCAATGGTTGTCTAAATGATGCTATCGTTTAAATGATGCTATCGCAACTGCCGAAGATAATTATATAAACGAAATGAAAAAATAAACAAAACAAACAACCCTTTTTGCAATAAGAAAAAGGAACCATAAAAAAATCTACCTAAGATGTGTGTCTTTGTCTTTCAATTTACTCTGTCTGTGTGTCTTTGTCTTTCAATTTACTCTGTCTACATTTCATTTTCCTTTTCTCTACTTCATCTTGACATGCCGCGACATCTACTTCATTCTGCGTATATCTTTCAATCTGGTTGTCGTCCACACTATTAATGTGCTTATCAGCACAATTTTTTTTAGCAAAATTAATTAGTAAAACATTAGTATATTAGTAAAGCATTAGTATAAAACAGTTAAGTGCTGAATAAGTATAAACAAAAATTTTAGCTGAAAACACGATTTTAGCAAAAAATTTTGCTAAAAAATAGTATACCTGATTTACAAGACGTTTTACTAACTTTTCTACTAACTTATTTTTTTGAGTGTATATAAAGCTATGTTTTTATGTAATATTATATTAAATAATATATGATTGGTTACGAACGTTTTACTCGGGTGGATGATTTTTTTAATTAATTTCTGAATATGTATAACTTATATTTTAGCTGAAAACACAATGTCAGCAAAAAAAATTTTCTGAAAAGTTGTATAGTTACTTGATTTACAAGACGTTTTACTAACTTTTCTACTAACTTATTTTTGTTTAGTGTAATAATAATAATGATACTCCATTACCGTTTCTACACTGTAAACTTAAATAAAATCTAATTTCCTTTTGTGATATTTTAAATATTCAACACACATATTCTCATGAGTGTAGTTAATGATCTTGTCTTGACACTCCTCGTTTTATTTCTAGATTTTTTTTTATTATTCTCCACATATCGCTAAATTGCAATTGTTTTGCATGTACAAATTTCGATTTGACATATTAAAAAGTGCGTATTCAATACTAAATTTGATTTGAGATTCTTGAGTTTTTTTTTTTTTTAATATTTATTACAAGTGCGTCAATTGTTGTTGGTGTTGCATTTAAGAAACAAAATATTCAATTCATCAATCAATTTGCATATTGATTTACAACAGTGTGTTGTCAGTTCTTCGCATTTTAATACATATTAAAATGTGCAAATGGATCGATAATTAATTGACTTATTAATTGAACTTTATTGTAATCATATTGTTTACATGTTATATTAAGTGGGTTTCATTAGCGTTTATAGTTTGGAAATTGAAATATATAATTTTTTTCTATTACAAAATTTTGGTCAGCGATTTTTGCTTGACTTGAATAATAACACTAAAGCTGCAGTGTGGACGGGATCTGAGGTATCCAGCTTTTTTGAAACATGTTCAGGAGTAAAGCAAGTTTGTTTGCTATCGCCCTTACTTTTTGCGTTGTACTTAAATGATATGCATGACCAGCTGGGTGAAGGTATGTTTATTGGTGATGTTAATGTACGCGTCCTGATGTATGCGGATGACATTGTCATTTTAGCAGAAAAAGCTAATACTTTACAACAAATGATATACAACCTTGAAATATACTGTAAAACATGGGGCATGGAGATAAATCTATCCAAATCAGAGATAATGATATTTAGAAAAGGAGGAAGAGTCTCATTGAAATTGGACATTTAACGGTACTAATGTAAGAATTGTCTCAGAGTATAAGTACTTAGGCGTAAAACTATCTCCTGAAATGTCTTTCTCACAACATGTATTGTACATGTAAGGATGCGGCAAAAGCGTGTATAAATGCTACATGGAAAAATTTCTTTGCGAATAGGGACGTTACTCTCAAGGCAAAGTGGAGAATGATCTTAGCGGTCTGCAGGTCCATCCAAACCTACGGTGCCCAAGTATGGGGTTTCTCTTGGTTTGGTGAAATAGACAGGCTACAAAGATATTTTTCTAAAAGAGTTTTAAGGTTAGGAGATAACACACCAAATTATGTGATTATGTTGGAAACTGGACAAGAAGAGTGTCACTTTTATACATATAGTTTGCATCTGCAATATATAGCTAAAACCATTTTTGAGTATGGAAGCAATAGATTACCTCATAAACTATCCATGCAAGTTTTAGAAAAAAACATTTATAAAGGGTGTCCCAGAAGAGCGCAATTTTTAAATTTTAAATAAAACACAGATATTTAAAAAAAAATCGTGAAACTTTATTATATCGTAAAGTAGACAGAATGAGGTTATGTATGGAACAATATATCGTGCATGCACGCGATCTTTTAATGAAATTTTCAATGACCGTTTTGCATGAATGCTGCGGTATTTCATTAATGCAGCGTCCAATTTCCTCTTTTAAGGCTTGAGTCGTCGTCGGATTATTCGCGTACCCCCATCGACTTCAAAAAACCCCAAAGAAAAAAATCTAATGGTGTTAAATCGCACGATCTAGGCGGCCAATTCTGATCTCCAAAACGCGAAATAACACGACCGGGAAATGACTGATGCAGCAATTGAATTGTTTCTCTGGCTGTATGACATGTGGCGCCGTCTTGTTGGAACCACATGCCCTCCACATTCGTTTCTTCAATTCTAGGCAAGAAAAAAACTGGTTATCATTTCACTATACCGAACACCATTGACTGTTTGCGCTTGACCTGCCTCATTTTCATAAAAAAAGGTCCAATGATTCCTCCAGCCCAAAAACCACACCACACAGTGACACGTTGAGGATGCATTTGCTTCTCGTGAATCACTCGAGGATTTTCCTCACCCCAAATGCGACAATTCTGCCTATTGACGAAGCCATCAAGATGAAAATGGGCCTCGTCACTGAAGATGATTTTATCGGCAAAATCAGCATTTTCATGTTGTCATGTTGGTAAAACAATTCCACAATGAGAATGCGTTGTTCATTCGTGTAGCGCTTCGAATGTTGCCAGATTTAAAAATTGCGTTCTTCTTGGGACACCCTTTATAAAAACCTTGATTTTTCTAAAGGTCTTGAGTATTGAGTATAATGGTAACCAATTCAGAGTTGGTAATGCCCGATTTTGTTCCATGCGTAATATGAATGAAGTAGAAACACTTCAACATTTCCTAGGCAGATGCCCTGTGCTCAAGAATATAAGAAATAGATTTTTGGTAGTTTTTGGCTCAACGATGAAGTAATAGTATGTGTGTTAAACGGTGGTGAAGATAATAATTGGCTAAACCTATATTATTTTGTTAAAGATGCCTTAAGATATAGATCTATGTTAATAAGAGAATATAATTTTTAAAAAATTGTAAAATTCAACTTCCGGCTAACGGTTTTTCTTAAAGCATGCCGTAAATTTCTTTATAAAAATAAAAATGTAAGTTTTACATAGTAATAAGATAAATTATTGTAATGATTTTGAAAAAAATAAAGAAAATCTAATCTAAAAAATCTAATCTAATCTATAAGAAATTATTCGAGATCTAAAATGCCATTTTTTGAATCTGCTATTTTTGCGTATGAATTAATTGAAAATGTAAAATTAAGCATACGCACCTAAAAACGTTTGTTTATATATACAAAATGTTATTTATCTTGAAAATAATTGAACCAATCTACAAAAATAGTATATAATTTGAGAGAAACTATCTTATATAATCATATTTAAAAATGCTATTTTCTAGAAAAATAATTGCAATTTTGACTTTTCCATAAGTCAGAGAAATATAACATTTAGAAATAGCACTCCTCTTCAACACAACGTCTTTATTTTTAGCGCCACTTATTGTACTAATTAAAAATTAGTAGTTGCTACAATTTGTGCAAACAATATAATTGTTAAATTTTATTTAAATAAACGATAAATACTGTAATTAAACATAACTATGATATTATAGTTGGTACATTGTTTGCGTACGGTAAATAAAAATATTGAGAATACTACGGAATTTAAGCACTTATTATTTAATAAGCAAATAAGCAGTTGATCATTAGGATCAGCGTTTAGATAATCTATAGAAACTTTAGTCTTATGTACATTTCGCCTCTTTAAATATTTTAAAATAAATTCTTTTGTAATTTAACAAGTAGTAATTAACGTAATTTAACATATTGATGTTCATAAACCTACACTTAAAAAAAGTAAGTTAGTAGAAAAGTTAGTAAAACGTCTTGTAAATCAAGTATACTACTTTTCAGCCAATCTTTCGCCTACAATTATATTTTCAGCTATAATTTTAGTTACACTTATTCAGAACTTAACTGCTTTGAACTAATGTTTTAATAATATTTTACTAATGTTTTACTAATTTACTGTGCTAAAAAAAATTGTCCACACATTAAAAGTGTGCACGACAACCAGATTGATAAATATACGCAGAATAAATTAGATGTTGCGGCATGTCAAGATGTAGTGGAGACGAGAAAATTATTATTCTAAAAAGTGCAACTCTTGTAAGACATATAAAAAAAATCAACCATTGAAGATTTTTGTATCTGTTTTACATACATAAAACAAAATTGTCGATTAAAACAACTTAAATTTTGTGTTGTCACCGGCTTGTGAAAGTAATTGTATATTAATTAAATAAAGAACAAAATAAAATATTTAAGTCTAATAAAGATTTATTAGCTATTTATAAACTAAATGTTTATAGTGATTAATATTTAGTGTAGTGTGGTCAAATAGCAGACAAATATACGTCCATGTAGATCGACTAAAGCGAAAGACTAGGGCTCACATCTTAGGTAATTTTTTATGTTTCCTTTGTCTTATTGCAAAATAGGGAATGTGTATATCATATTTTGTTATTTTTTCATTTCGTTTCTAGAATTATCTACTGCATTTGTTTTGTTTTAAAATGTGCCATCATTTAGACAACCATTGATGTCAGTAGAGTTATAAGATTAATTTGTTTTTGTTAAATATACTTATTTCTATATATTTTTAGATATTACTTTAATTCATGTCGTCAATGCTGGAGTATGAACATTTTTATATTTGGTAACGCATTGTAAATTATTTTTAAAATACTCAGAAAAAAAATTTCAGATTTTTTTAAATAAATTAACTAAAATATAATTTTTCTAAAAATATTTGGAGTTTTTTCAGTATACTAATATTTAGCAAAAATTTTATTAAATTTTACCAAGATTTTTTTTTATTTTTAATCAATGGCAACATTTTGGCTGAATCTACTAATTGTGTTGCTAAAAATCAGCTCACCGATTTTCAATAAACGATTTTGGTGACATTAGCAATTTTTTTTAGGAATAATATTGAAGTTATGTTAATTTTTCAATAAAAAATGTATCTTTTTGCTACTTTCGAAATGACACACCAAAACCCCGGGACACTGTAACTAAATTTTGGGTATTAGAATCCAGTGGTATAATCC
This sequence comes from Delia radicum, assembly GCA_021234595.1. Taxonomy (NCBI): domain Eukaryota; kingdom Metazoa; phylum Arthropoda; class Insecta; order Diptera; family Anthomyiidae; genus Delia; species Delia radicum. The sequence goes on along the minus strand of CM037851.1, from coordinate 59,793,208 downwards.
GTTTTATCAGGTTAGGTCAAAATTAAAAGATATTTAATTTTTTAGTTTGCATTGACTCAAGTGATTCTTATGGTATATTTTAAGTAAAAGACATTGAAATATCTTTTGAAATTACTTTACTTATTCTTTAAAGCTAACGAAGATGTCCGTTCATATTGAGTCGATGTTTTTTTATTGCAATTTCAAGATTTGAACCATATATACTTATATATGACATTGATGTCAGTATAAGTCGAAAGTTATTACCCTGACGATTTGGATTATATATAAATGAATTGTATCCCCCTAAAACTGGACCGCCATCATTGTTAAACCTAGCTGTTTCAAAATTAATAATAATTAAAGTTATTTCAAAAAAGTTTTTACACTCAAAAAATTGCTTAAGTCAATGCCAATTTAAAATTTAAATATCTTTTTTTTTTTTGACCTAACCTATTAAAACGAAATATTACACTGAATTCTACGTCCCAAATAAAGTTTACGTTTCCCTTGGTTTTGGTGTGTCAATTTCATATACTTCGTAATTAGACTTTAGATCCTTTTTATATTTACGTATGAGGTATGACGAATGAACTTTGATTAATACGCAATTTCACTGTTTTTTCTTTTATTAAAAGTTCAACAGTTTTATTACTCAAATTAAAATGTTTCGTATTTTCGACTTTACTCCAATATTTTTAATTTCACTTCAAAAAGCAACTGTTGCAAAAAAAATTGAATTGGGAAAAACGATCTTTTAGAGAAAAAAAAATCGTAGTTCCTTTTTTTTTTGGATCAGATCAAAAAGAATCCCACTTTAAAAGTACCAATACGCTCTAGTCTACGATACATAACGTGACCAACAGGGACGGCAGGCAATACCTCTAAAATACCGTTATCAATTCAAAACCCTTTAAACTGACTACCGTTATCCCTAAAATATCGTTACCGAAATAATTGAAATAGCGTTATCCGCAAAATACCGTTACCGATATAATTAAAATATCAATACACACAGAAAAAATTTTTAGATATTTACCAACAGAAATTCGGTTACTACGACACAAATTCTGTTACTACGAATTTCAGACAGTTTCCCCAACTTTATATTAATTCAACAGAATTTTAGTTGCAACACCCAACATTTTCAGAAATCGAATGTAAATATTGTTGTACTAACTAAATTTATAAGTTGTTACTATTAATATACACTTTTCAATTCGATTGGCACTTAATTTCTCTGTGTGTATAACCTTCAAATAACGTTATCGAAATAACTAAAATACCGTTATCGTTATAATATCGTTACCGAAATAATTGAAATAGCGTAATCCTTAAAATACCGTTAGGAAATAATCGAACAAGATCTGAAAGAAAAATTGCTGTAATTTGATGTATTGTCCCACAGTTTGATCATAAACTAGCCAGTCATTAAAACTCGGGCATAATGTGGCTAAAAATATCGGTGTGGACTAAAATAACGTTACCCTTAAAATACCGTTACCGAAATAACTGGCAAATCGTTATGCCTTAAATAACATTACCGAAATAACTAAAATACCGTTACCGAACTAAGTAAAACTACCGTTAGCGCTAAAATACCGTTACCGAAATAACTGAACTATTCTTACCCCTAAAATACCGTTACCAAAATAAAAGAAAATAGATTTCCCTTACCGATACCCGCATTCGAATCGGTTACCATCCATGGTTTTTAAGCGGGACTCGTCAGACGAAAAAGCGGGTATTTGGTGCAAAAAGCGGGATTTTTAAATTTTGTGTTTAAAAAGTTATTCAAAGTTAAAGTTATTAAAGGAATTAAATCGAAAAGGGCAACCGAGTGGGTATTGGCAAATTTTGCACTTGTTTATTAAAAATATGTTTGAAAGTTCTAATATTCAAATAGCGGGCTTTTGGTTTAAAATGCGGAAAACAAATACAAGGCAGGATCATCCTTCAAGAAGTGGGATCACTCCGCCAAAATCGGTATGGTTGGTCAAGTTAATTATGCACTAAAACAACATTGCCTTTATAGTTATATCATCTTATCGTATTATTATCATATCATATTATGACAACTACCAACAACATTTTTACAACTGTTGTACAATTTTTACAATGCACGATATAATAGTACCTACACATGTTTGCAATTGTTAGTAGGTACACCATTTGAATACCATTAATAATTTTTATGATCTCCTCTTTCGCGCGTGGAAAACGTTTTTTGTGATTCTTTATGAAAATCAAATTTAATTTATATAAGTACGATAATTAAGATTTCAAAAAAATATTATATTAATATATCGAGGGCTTATATTCAATACCGTCTATCTACATTTTCGCGAAAAAATTTTTTATGCCAAACTCATCTCTGACCCCATCTGCATGTACTGTAAAAATTTCAGTGGAAAAAAAAACTATTTTTGGTACTATATATCCTGTATTTTATCATTTGTCTATCTACAAAGATACTTAGTTATGAATTTTATGACGGCAATACCGTCTATCTACATCATAGAATTTTGTCGTTTTATTTAATTTCAGTCTATTTCTCTGTTTGATATCTATTTATTCACTGTTCGTTTCTCTTGTCGAACGATCAATATCTACCATAATACGCAAATACAAAATCAAGAACAAAATTATTAAAATGCCATTTGATGCATTACATTTAAAGTATGATTTTTTTAAGAACTATATTCGATACGAACCTTATTCGATTTTCCAGTATTAGACTAGGTCGAGCAAAAAATGATCCGACAGTATCCCAACTAAGATCTCTCTTATATTCCCCAAGTGGTACCATTAAGTTTAAAGTGAATTTTGATCATAATTACACTGAACTACCTATTAGAATAAAGCAATATGAAGGTCACATAGAACCAAAACAATTGTATACCGGTCGACTACCAATTCAGCAAAACAAATGGAAACATTTACAGGAGTTAAAGGCGGTAATTCCAGAGGAGTATCACTACTTCTATGATAATCTTAGGCACGCGAAGTAAAAATTATAATAAATTATAATAAAAAAATTATAAAAAACATTGTCTTTGAATTTAAACTGGTTAAACAATTCTTCTGAACACACCTTCCCTCTATCTGACACCTTTTTTGAGACACCCATGCCAAAAACAAACAAAAACTAGTCAAAAACAACCCCTAGCTCCCTAAAGGGTTCAAATGTTAGAACAGGTCCTACTAATTTTCTATCCCCAACATTTCTTGTGAACATATCTACCCCCTATCTCCCACCTTTTTCGGGGTCCCCATACAAAAACCGTAATACAAACTTAATTTTAAAATAAGGCAATACCGTCTATCAACATATTATTTTCCTACACAATGATTTCATTTTTGAGGCAATACCGTCTTTCTATCATAGAAGCTAAAATAACGCGAATTTCAAGAAACTTTTTAGTTAGAACGTTTGTTAGACACATTCTGTTAATATTGTAGAAGATGAGTTCATCGAAATTGTTGCTTATTTGCGAATAAAACAGTTTTTTGGCTCTCCTAAAAAATTGTGTTTTTGTAGATAGACCGTATTGAATATAAGTTATTCCCATAATTTTATTATGGTAAATTTGTAAACATATAAAACAAAAAAACTATTTATAGAAATTACTTACAAGGAAGCAACGCTGACGGTCCCTCCATAATTTGAGAAGTCCAAATTAAACTTTGCAAACCCCTTTGCCATCGGGAATGTAATATCTTGTCGCACAGTGCTATTTACTGCAAATTTTTAAAAATTACTTAAAACATCATTTATTAATGAATCAAATATTAGCACAGGTAATGAATGAATGATATGACTTATTATTTTTACAAAATAAATTCATGAGTTAGGGTTTTAGATTTTCTGAAAATGTTAGAAATCTGTGCAAGTCAGTACACGATTATTTCATTGTACATGTGACCAAAAATCAGTAGATATTATGATCAACCTGTAAGAATGGCCACCATATCCATATTGCATCCACCATTTTAAAATTCTAATGCCAGATTTGTATGCTGCGATCCCGAAAGTGTAAAGTACTGATTTTAAAGCCAATTCAAAATCTTTTCAAAATCCGCCATATTGGATTCGACATTTTTAATTTTAATAAACCCCCTCATGTGAATAGCATCAACTCCCTCAAGTATAAAGTTTCGTATTAGATTCACCATCATTAACTCCATATTCCGACTTGACTTTTAAAAGTAGAAATACTTACCTACACTTTGTGCTTTGATACATATCAAGCACAATTTTGACGAGCAGGGGATATCACATTTTCATGCTCTCAATCCAGAAAAGGTGAACTCTTCGGGAAAGTATGCTTTTTATAAGATATGAATACGTACATAGTAAACAAATTCTAAAAAAAAATTATATTTGGTAAGGTCGCAAATCAAAAGTTATATACACTGTGCTACAAATTTGAGGTTTTGTATGCTGAATGAAACCAACGGGAGCGGAAAATAGACTAACAGCTGATTAAAGGGCTTTGAAAACTTTGCTCGTTTATTATTTTTATATTCTTTTGAAGTTCGGCTTTTCATACCAATTTTTTTTTATTGGTTTTTTAATATATTTTAATGAAGTTTTTCATAAACTACACAGACGAAAATGGCATCGTATATTCACATACTTACTAGGGCGGTCCCAAAATTTGCCGACCTGACGTATATGTGGCGGCAGTATATTGAAAAAAATTACTTTGGTGAAAAATTACTAAGTGTATAAAACATACACTTAGAATACTATGTAGGTAAAGACCACTGCAAATGTAGTTAAAAACAAATGAAATTTCACTTAAAGAAAAGACGACTTACATTAAATTCAGTAAATTCAACAAACATTGTCATTTGTATTTTAATGTTCAAAAAATGACTAAAAATTAACCACATGTTAATAAAAAATAAACAAACATTTATTTTTTTAAATAACAAAAAACTTCCGTAAAAAATGAATGTAAATTCATAAAACAGTCATTTGATGTGGTTTGTTTTTCTAAATGAACTACAAGGTTATAAAAAATTTAATTTGTTCTACAAATGACTGACATTTACATTAAAAATACAGAAACTGTATACAACCCAAACAACTACATATTTTTAAAGCAGAAGTTCCCTAAATGTATGTTTAGTATTTTTTTTTTTTGGAGCCTTAAAAAATAATCAATCACCGAAAAAATTGGTCATCGTTATGTAATTCAATACTTTCAATTGAAAGGTCTCAGTTTAAACCAATATTAAAGCCGAGCGAGATTCTACTCTAGCGTTTACGACTATAAAATATTAGGTGGCAGAGTTTAAACGAGGCCGTTACGAGCGTAGTGGTCGACGAATACCAAGACGAATACCGTAGTGGTGGACCAATTGAGGTGTCCACTCCAGAAACGATTAAGATTGATCGTCGGCTGAAGGTGATTGAGCTGGCTGAAATTCTGGGCATTTCAAAATTAGCTAAACATCGCATATTGAGCGAAAAATTTGGAAATGTGAAAGCTGTGCGCAAGACGATTGCCGCATTTGCTTACAATAGAATAAAAACAGAGGCGTCAAGATGTTTCCATAAAGTGTTGGGGAACAATGTTTAACTAATGTTTAAAATGTGGAACCATGGATGAGACATGGGTCCACCACTATACACCTGACACAAAGGAACAGTCAAGCAGTGGACGGGAACGGGAGAATCATGTCCAAGAACGGCAAAGACAGTTCCATCTGCAGGCAAGTTCATGACGTCTGTTTTATGGGATGCGCGTTTGATAATTTTTATTGATTTTCTTCAGAAGGAAAACCAATCAACGGCGAGTGTTATTCTAACTTATTGCAGCGTTTAAGTGATGAAATCAATAGAAAAAGCCGAACTTGACACCAGTCCACACATCCACTATTATCTATTTCCAAACTTGATAAAATGGCTCGGTGGTAAAAGATTTGCCAATAAGGAAGAGGTGTAGTCTGCGGTTGATGGCTTTTTTAAGGAGCTAGGCAGAGTTTACTAAATCGAAAATCGTATCGAGCTAAAAGGTGATTATGTTGAGAATTAAAGAAAATGTTTCCCAAATTTGTTGTATTTGCATTGTTAGGTCGCCTAATTTTGGGACAGCCCCTCGTATGTTAATGGTACTTCAATTATAATCAATAACTTGATATCACAAAAAAAAAACCAAGAATGTTTTTTTTTTTTATTGATTTAAAAAATTATAGTCAATGCAATAATGCAGTAACAAAAACAAGCAATTTATCTAATAATTAAGGATATTCACAGTCATATATTGTTTTACGTTATCACTGTAACATTTTGCTTCCTACGAGCTATATTTTTCCACCGCCAAATAATACTTGGAACTGATACCAAAAACAGCTTGGCTTATATTTTTAATATTGATTTCCAGCAAATCTTTTAAGACCACATGTTAAGACCCTTAATTGTAATATTGCAACATTTTTATATTTTTATGTCTACAGAACATATGATTAGATTAGAGATTAAACAATACATAGCATAACCAATGAAACTGGTCAACTTTGACAAATTTTCCAGTTGACAGTTAAAAATGAACCGTTATATCGCAAAGAAGTAAACATTTTTCCGTGTTGTGGAAAATTGTGTGAAATAGTTAAAATTAATAAAACAAATTTAAAAGAAAACTTATTTGCAATGGCAACGGAAGAAACCACAATAAGGTGGGAAATTAAAAATATTTATAATAACGTTACAATAAAACTAAAATTACAATAAACTAAAAAAGTTGTAGTTTTTGCTAAACTTAGCTAAATTTAAAATAAATTTTACTTTTATAGAACAAACAAAATAAAGGGTGTCCCAAGAAGAGCGCAATTTTTAAATTTTAAATAAAACACAGATATTAAAAAAAAAATCGTGAAACTTTATTATATCGTAAGTAGACAGAATGAGGTTATGTATGGAACATTATATCGTGCAGATGGCCGCCGCGGCTTTGCTGGCATGCACGCGATCTTTTATTGAAATTTTCAATGACCGTTTTGCATGAATGCTGCGGTATTTATTAATGCAGCGTCCAATTTCCTCTTTTAAGGCTTGAGTCGTCGTCGGCTTATTCGCGTAAACCATCGACTTTCAAAAACCCCAAAGAAAAAAATCTAGTGGTGTTAAATCGCACGATCTAGGCGGCCAATTCTGATCTCCAAAACGCGAAATAACACGACCGGGAAATGAATGATGCAGCAATTGAATTGTTTCTCTGGCTGTATGACATGTGGCGCCGTCTTGTTGGAACCACATGCCCTCCCACATTCATTTCTTCAATTCTAGGCAAGAAAAAACTGGTTATCATTTCACGATACCGAACGCCATTGACTGTTTGCGCTTGACCTGCCTCATTTTCATAAAAAAAGGTCCAATGATTCCTCCAGCCCAAAAACTACACCACACAGTGACACGTTGAGGATGCATTTGCTTCTCGTGAATCACTCGAGGATTTTTCTCACCCCAAATGCGACAATTCTGCCTATTGACGAAGCCCTCAAAATGAAAATGGGCCTCGTCACTGAAGATGATTTTATCGGCAAAATCAGCATTTTCATGTTGTCTCTCCATACCCAATTACTCCATTCCATCCATACTCCATTCGTGTAGCGCTCCATTTTTACTAACCTCGTACCTTCTACTAGCAAACAATAACAATTGTTCACATGTCAAACAATGACACTTCGAATGTTGCCAGATTTAAAAATTGCGTTCTTCTTGGGACACCCTGTATTATTTTAAACGTAAAAAAAAATTGCTCCAATTTAATCAATTTTGAGGCAGTTTGAAAGAACTTTGTCCACAGCTATTGACAACTTTTATGTCAGGATTTTGATGAGCTCCTTTTAAAAAATTTTGATTAGAATTTTGTGGTGTTGGCATTTGTTTGGTCAAAATATTTTATTTTAACATTAGTACACTTAGAATAATATGTAGTTAAATTTCACTTGAAAAAAAGGACAACTTACATTTCAGTGAATTTAACTAACAATGTCATTTGTTTTTTACTGTTCCAAAAATGAACCACATTTGTAGTAAAAACTAACCACATATGAGCAATTCCAGAAAAAGGTCAAGCACGAGTGAAAATGCAAAGTGCTCAGAACTTTTTTATTTGTTTTCATAATAAAGCTTAAAGGTCTATACTTTATAAATGTAAAGCATTTTTAATTTTTCTCATTTCTTGGCCGAAATATACAACTGCAAAAAACCTTTTTTTTTTTGCGCCTTTTTGCGATTTATATCAATTTTTTTTATATCTTTTAAGATTGGTTAAAGTAATATTATTTTTGTTCTTGTAATTTAGAAATTTCCTATTAACAATTATCGTTTTATCAATGTGTATGGACAACAATGATGAAGTAATGATGGATGGATTGATGGAGCTTTTTTATATACCGACAGAACAAATGAGGGTTCTTCATCTGAACTGGCTGAGCTGTGACAGAATGTTCCAAATTAAAGGGATTAAAAGCCTGCATTGATTTTAGTATTTCGACAACGAAAACATTGAGGTTGCTCGGACCTCTTATTCATTAAAATCTATAATTAAAATTAAGTGCGAAAATCCATCTTCATTAACGATTATATATCCTAAAGTACCTAATTGAGAATATGGAACTTTATTTCGATTTCATTTTTGTTATAATTTTATTTTATTAATTAATAATCATATAATTACAAATTATATACTATTAGCCTAACCGAGCACTAGCTAGCTAGGTGCATTGTAGCGAAAACAGACCAGTGCCTCTGGTGGAATCGAACCCACGACTCCCGCACTGGTAGGCCAGCATGCTACCAACTAGACTACCGGGGCGCACGTTTGTTATTATTATTACCTTTACTTGAAGTTAACTTTATGTTATGGTTTTGTTTAGGTTTTTTTAATTAAAGTTGAATCATTATTATTACCAAATTTAGTGTGTTTTGTTTTCTTGGAAAAAATTGTCTCTTCCGTCTTGTCGCGTCCGAATTGTTTTTTACCCAATTTAAAAAAATTAAAAAAAAATTTTCATATTTCATAAATCTACACATAAAAACTGTTCTTTCAACGTAATTTCCACGTTCACAAAAAAAATTGTTTTCGCAAATTTCGATGACTTATGTCTATTTCTATAAAGGCATAAAAATAACTTCTATATTTGTCGCGTCCGTTTCTTGCTGATATTTGCTTATATCTTTTTACTACATTACTGATTCTGCCTAATTTTTTCCCTCAAATTTAGTACTCTTCCTAACTTCAATACACTGAAGATATATACCACATATTTCCATTCTTTATTTTTTGGCTCAAATAAAAGTGTGCGAATGTCGCGTCCATCGCCCAGGAATTGCCCATATGCAGTTAAAAAATAAACAAAAATTTATTTGTTTTATTTTATTAAATAAAAAAAAAAAAAAATGCTGTATCAAATTAATATAAAGTCATAATATAGTATTATGATGTGGTTTGTTTTTTAAATGAACTACAATTGTAGTCAAAACTGGAGTTTCTTCTAGAAATTACTGTTTTTTCACTTAAAAATAAAGATAGTGCATCACAACTCAAGCAACTACAAATATTTACAGCGGAAGTTAACTGAGTTTAAAGTTATTTCCTGCGGAATTGTGTTTTTCCCTGCAATTTATAACCGTCTAAGACTAAATATGACTAATCGCCCATGATGCAAAATTTGTGTATTGAAACATTCAGTCTAATTTTTGTGTTTCACAAACAGCCGGATTATTCTTTCCTGATTTGTTTTTTGTAGTCCGTATTAACCCTTTTATATTCCAGGCGATAAATAATATCGCGAATTTATCTTCCAGGGGAATTGCTTTCGTATTGCCTGAATGTATCGCTTTCGTATTGCCTGAACGTATTCTATACGAAAGAAACTTCCGCAATACGAATATGATTTATGCCGGCAATAAATGTTATCTTCTAAGCGATATGATGAGTCGGGTTACTAACGGTAGAATACCCCGTATTGTGAATCTATTTTATGAATTTTGTACCATATTTTTGATCATTTATATATATTTTTTTTAATTTAAATATTTTTCTTTTATTTTACAGTTGCTGGTCAGAATTTTTGGAAAATTCAAATGAAGACAGACACTTTGGATAAAATTTGTTGCTTCTTAGCTGAACTCATCGGCACCGGTATGCTAGTATTTTTGGGTTGCATGGGATGCGTCATGACTGATACTTTTCACAATAGCCATCTACAAATGGCTTTGAACTTTGGTCTAGTTATTATGGTGGTCATTCAATGTTTTGGCTGTGTTTCCGGGTCTCATTTAAATCCAGCCGTCACATTAGCTGCCTTCATTATGATATGGTTTCAGCACCTTGGCCATTGTTTACTTCTGCGGTCAATTGCTGGGAGCTTTCATTGGTTATGGGTCCTACTAAAGGTTGTATTACCAGCCAGTGCTATAAATGCTGAAGCCGCTCATGGTTTGTGTGTTACAACTCATCATCTGGATATCACACCCTTGCAAGCATTTGGAATTGAATTATCATCACTGCCGTTCTGATATTGGTTTGTTGTGGTGTATGGGATCCTCGTAATGCTAATCATCATGATTCTACTCCCATACGTTTTGGTTTGGCTGTTGCCTGTTTAGCATCACAGCTGTAAGAAACTTGGACAAGTTTTTGGTTAAAAGTGCAGCGGAAATAATTTATTATTATATTCTTTCTAGGGTCCCTTTACTGGAGCTAGTATGAATCCTGCTCCGTTCTTTTGGACCTGCTTTGTGGAATTATGATTTTTACTGCACATTGGATTTATTGGATTGGTCCCATGGCTGCTGCTGCCATTACTGCTTTCGGTTATAAGGTAGTATTCAGACGTGAAGTACCCGTTGAAGCTGTCCATCATAAATTGCGTGCCATGGAAGAGGTGCCCTTGTCATAAGTGTTTAGTCCTTTCAATCTGTGCTCTACCTGCAGCTGTGTTGCCATATGATTACAATTAATTTTGGATGCCATTCAAACCAAATATTGAATTTATTATTATTTAAAACAATGACCAAAAATAATTATTATCATATTTGAGAGAGTTATTTTAAAAGTTGATTTATAATTCTTAATCAGCAACGTAAACAAATATTTTCTTGAAAATTATTATTTTTGCAATTAATATCGATAATAGTTATTTTGACCCAAGCGAAAAAACTATATTAAACGTGATTTGAACACAAAAATTCACCTAAAATAAAGATTTCTATTGAAATTAAGACCAATGCATGCATAATTTCCCGACTAAATTCGATTAGAGTGCGTAATTTTTTTATTTTATTTTCTACTCATAACTATTATTGAACAATAAAAAAAAAAAAATAATTGTGAAGTAATAATTGTGCGCGTAAGGAATAAACTAAAATTGCTCATAATAGTTATAAATTAAATTGTTTCTTACACGCAGAGAAAAAATATGATTGCCGACAAAAATTATCATATTATGATCCTAACAATCATAAACATTATACTGCCTGATCATATTATGATCACTGGGAAAGATTTATCAACATCTAGAAATATAATATACATTATGCGGATCATATTTGATTGTAACGTGTTTCAGTCATAAACATGATGCTTCTTTTAAACTATCATTACATGATGCTCTTTCTCTGCGTGAATAAAACTTATAACAGTTGGGTCGTTAAACATTAATAATAATTTTGTGCTTTTTTTTTAGCTATAAAAAATAATTTAAGCTGTCAAATGTGCAATGATTTTTTTTTTTTTTGTAAAAAGTTGAACTATTTTTTAAAATAATTTGTATGATTTTGTTTTTGATAAATTTACAATTTACGTAACTGCATTTCCTTTTGAAAGAAGCCTTTTTGTTATTAATAAACTAGTTAATAAATTTGATTGTTGTCAAAAAATAATAATTCCTAGGATTTTAAAATTTACGAATGAATGAATGAATAATGATTTATTAAAAAAATATGTAATTACCAATTCATATAAATATCAAAAAGAAGTAGCTATGATTAAATCATTTGAACACGCAGAGAAAAATATGGTTGCAATATGATTGCGGCCATCATTTGAACACGCAGAGAAAAAAATATGGTTCCAATATGATTGCGGCCACAAAACTATGTTTCCTACAGCAATAAATGGTTGTTTCAATTAAACTATATTGTATCAATCATATTTCACCAATAATATGGTTGCTTTTATCATGTTCTAGTAAAAATTTCTCTCTTTTTTTCAGTTATCATATTATTGTGTTGTCTAACAATCATACTATAGTATTTATTATCATATTTCCTCTATCTAACTGCAACCATATTAGAGTTGCACCAACTATAAGATGATCAGTTGGTTTTTTTATGAGCGTATTCGCGTTCTTTTAGTTTCATTCCTGTTGAGATTTTGTGAAAAGAAGTTGTGGGAAACAGTCAGCTCCAACAAAATAAATAGTAGTAAAAAAAAGACATTAACAAAGGACCAAAGCACGTAGTGGTGGTAATTTTAATGCTGATTTGTTTTGTGAAAGAAGAAATAAATTGAATTCTCAACTCGGTCTGCCCTGGAAGTCTAGGCAAAAGTTTAATAATCGCGCACCCGTTAATAAAATTATTGTTTATTATAAAAAAGTGATAAAAAAGTGCTTAATTATTTAATTGTTTATAATTACGCAAAAAAATATTGTTAATGAAAAAAAAATGTGAAAGAAAAATTTAAACAAAATGCACGTTCTTTTAAGTATGTAGTACGAAACTAATCATAATATGTTTGCAATAATCATAGCATGGTAATAAATGATGACGAAATTCTTGTCCATGATCATAATATGATAACTTGGAATATACTATGGTTATAATGCAATTGTTATATTGCTGCAAACATGGTTTGATCATTATTAATGTATTGTGAAATTGTATTCTTACCAATATTTTTATGCTTGCTTTATTGCTGTAATCACATGTATAGCTAGTATAGCTGACACAATATTTCACAAAGCTTATTCTTCTGCGCAAGACAATTTAAATATGTGAATTATTAAATAAATATACTATTAAAAAACACGCATATCTTTTTAATCCAGCTTCAACAGAATGCTGGGAGAATACTGTAGGGCTCATATTATGATAATTCATACAAATTTCCAGAACCATAATATGATTAGATTAGATTATAATGGCACTATGCACCGCGACCAGAAATTGGTATTTTTGTGCTGCCAGCGAATACACCCTATCGGTTTCAGGCTCCCTACGAAGCCAATTATCCCTACCAGGTGAACAGTTCCAAACGTCCGATGGCGTCACTATTCGATCACCAAAATAACGCACCCTCCTGTCGGAGAGCCTCGGACATTTGCAGAGAACATGCTCAGAGGTCTCGGGTTCCAATTCACAAAACCTGCACGTATCCGTAGAGGATCGTCCCATCTTGTACAATTGATACCTAAGGCCACAGTCCTCCTGTGAGGTACCCGTTACGGTCCTTAGTTCGCCCCTCGTCATAGACAAGAGTTTTCCCGCGATCTCTCCCCAGAGGGAGATATAAACAGCCTTCGCCTGTCGTTGCCCAGGCGATCTGGCCAATAGGCCCCAAACTCCGACTCCCTCCATCTTCTGAGCCTCTCTCTGACATACCCATTGGGTACGCCACAGAAGGGTTCCGGGCCAATGAATTGTCGACGAGCTCCGCAGTTGGCTAAACAGTCAGCCCGTTCGTGCCCTCATGCCCCTCATGGCCTGGAATCCAGCCCAGTGTCAGGGGAGTTTGTTAAGTCCTAGACGATTTAGAGAGTCGATACATTCCTTAACCAGACCAGACGACACATCTTGAGCCCTCAAGGCACCAAGTGCCGCTTAGCTGTCAGATAGAATGTAGATCGTGGCCCCCCGTGTCCTCCTCCGCAGACACTCTTCCACACAGATACAGATAGCGAAGACCCTCAGCCTGAAAACCATAATATGATAATATGGGATATATTTGGAACCATAATATGACAATCTAATATCATATTATGATACAGAAGCAGATAAGAGCATGGTTGTCACAACCATAGTAACATGGTTGTCGCAATCATAAATCCAAAAATGTATGATGCTCTTCGAATATGGTTCCCTCAACCATGTTTTTTCTTTGCGTGAAGACATAACATTAATGTTGTGTGATTTGGTAGAATATTTATCTGCAGACTTTTGATTTTGACAAAAGCCACTTATTTCAGGTTTTTTAAGTGTACACTAAATTTCTGAAAATGAATAAAAAGCTTCATATGTAACCAGTTTTTTTAAGATTTTATTGAGTGCATGAAGCTTTTCACTAAATTTTATAAAACAAAACATTAAAGAAAACTTGCGCTGACTTACAAGAAATTATATTCAAATGGGTTTGGAAAATGCAAATTCACGGGTATATGATATATTTCCGAAAACTTTAAAATATTTTTGTTATTATAAAAAAATGTGTTTTAAGTGACACTTTAATTGGAGTTTTGTTAAGAAAATATAGTGGATGTAAGCTATGACTATTATATATATATATATATATGTATATATATATAATGTCCTATGGTTCATTAAGAGGAACAAAGCTATGACTATTAATGCGTTTTTAATTTAATCGAGGGTGTGTCTAAACTCTTCCGATATTCTCAATTGTTTGGCTTTCATGCGACTTTTTCCAAATAGCTTTTTTCTACTATATTTTTAATATTCCAACACATGACAACCCTAAGTAGCTAAATAGCCAATATGAATATCAAAATTATTGTTTTCTCGAGTACTTCAAACCCTTCTACAAATTAATCTGAATTTCAGTAAGTTTCCCTCCATTTTTACTCCAATTTTTAGCTCTCAAACGTGAGATTGGGCTGCAAAAAATATGTGTCCCTTATTGTCCCCTCTTTATTATATGTATATCCGAATTTCATTAAGCTCTGAGAGTTCCCATCGGGAGGCTCTCCTTGTTTGGTATAAGTTTAAATAAACGAGTTCCAACGCAATTTCATTGTCTTTATGCCGAAATTCTTCAAAAGCATGCAAATAATTCACTCAGTACGCAACGTGGTACGTGTTTATAATGAGTATAGTGAGTTTGTGATAATATATGAGAGAATCGAAAATATTAGGAATCGCGCTCTACAGGTCGCAAATATAAGATAATTTGATTTGAATTTGGAAAAATTGATTTAAAACCGGTTCATGTTTGTACATTATTACCAATTAACCAATTTTCTCATAAATTGTGCCAAAACAAATCTAAATTTTCCTCAAAAATTGTGGTTTTAATAGATTATATAGATCTCAAACTCCTCTTCTTCGCTTTTTTACACCAAATACATTTTTTTACACATTTAAATATTTTTTGTATAAGGTATACGACGTTTGTCCATCCAACACGCAGAAAAATATTTGAATATGTTTGCAGGTAATTATTTATGTGTTTAAAATGAATTAAATTTTCAAACATAAACAAATATATATTTTGCAATTTTAAAATTGGTTAGATATTATGTTTGAGACATACAAACATATATATATATTTGCAGCTTAAGCATATATGTATATGTTTGGCGGTAGACGGTTTTTACTATTTCCAAATATATATATTTTTACCAGCAAACATAATTATTTTTGCAAGCAAACATGTTATATTAGAAGCATGGGAAACATAAGTATATTACCAGCATTTATATTTATATTTTCAGCACGCCGTTTTTTTTTTTCAGCATCATAACATTCTCATGAGTTACCGTGCTCTTACTGCAAATGTCAAATACTTTCAGATCTATGTTTTATATCACAGCCTCAAACTTATTTAAATTTGTTTGACACAAGTACATTCCGACGTGCACAGAAAAAATAATTGACAAAAAATGTTCAATTAAACTTTTGTTTGATTTCAAACTCTCTCAATAATATGTATTAAATGTTTAATTGAAAATGAATTTGGTAAACAGAAAATTTCCAGTTTATATAACCCATAATGATAATACCCTGTTGAAAATCGACATACGTATAACATCCATACATGAACACACACGCTTCATACATGTCCCCATGAATCCATACTTGATTCATATGTGTTCATAAGCCATTATTATGTGTTCATCATGAGGAATCATAATGAACATCTGTGTACATTAACTGAAAATGAGGTAATATTTATAAATATATGATCACATATGGACATGTATGACCTCGAATCACTTCATAAATGAGCATGATTGCGTTCACACATATTTATAAATGGATGCATATATGTAGATTTTTAACCGGGTAAAAAAAAATGCCAACATTTTAAAAAATCACCAAAATTTAAAAATAGTTCTCAAAATTTAATAAAAATTATTGTAATTTCAAAAAATTTATGAATAATTAATCTCGAGATCTTAATTATTCATCAATTTTTGAAATTAAAATATAAAGGTCGAAAAAAACCTTAAAAAAATTATATTTAAAAAACTTACTTATATTTACGAAATTCTCAAAAAACGTAAAAATTTAAAAACAATAGCTCCAATTTAACAAGAAAAAAGAAAAATTCTGAAATTGAAAATATTCGCTACAAAAATTAAATAAAAATCAAACTTTAATAAATCGGTTCAATTAAAAAAAACTCCAAAAAGAAAAATCGTTAATACCCGGTTAACGAAGTTCACATATGTACAACTATGTGCATATATGGACATATATGGTTGCGTATATTGGAACAAATATGGAACATATGTTTTATATATTCGCAGTATACGAGTATATGCTATTACATATACTTCAGAGGACTCATATATGGTCATATATGGAGGTATATGTGATTTCATATTTGCAGAAGATGCTCATATATTGACATATATGGAATCATATGTTATTTCATATTCGCAAAAGAGTGTCTATATGGACACTATGCTAGTCATGGAATTCCATATGCGCAAAAAGCATAGACCAGAAACCTTTATTTTATTGTTTTTATCAAAAATAATTATAGTAAAACTATAAAAAAAAAATTTTATACAAAGAAAAGAAAATAAAAAATATCTACTTAAAAATATTCCTCACGATAAAATAATAAAACAGCATGGAGCAAAATTGATGATTAATAGGTTTTTTTGTTAAGTTCTGCCTATTATATAGGCTCTAGCTTTTCTAAAACTTCGGGTTCTGATGAGATCTTTAGCCAGATCGAAATACTAGTATCAACCTAGCTAATATGTTTGATTTGCTTTATTTTTGTAAATATACGGAGGTTGAAAGCTCGCTATAAATTGAAAATAAAATAAAAACTTATTATTGTTTATATTTTTTCTGTCAAAAAAGAAAAAAAGATACAAAAAAAGAAAAATATTTAAAATTTTTTGTTTCATTTAATTTTGTTTAATAATAAAAAAAAAGTAAAAATGCATATTTTCTTTAGATCCCTGCAAAACCACATTACCAAATAATGGGTAAAGTAATGTGGCGCCATAGTGCTTCACGCATTACACTGATGAATTTTACAGCGCGATGAGCATAAAGTAATGGGTTAACTCATTACCTTGTAGGGGGTAAAGTAACTGGTTACTTATATGGTTACACGGTAAGAAAAAGTAATGTGTCTATAAATATATTTCAAAAAAAAATGCATAAAACCTTTTTACAGATATTTTTTTTTAATTAAATAATAACCTGGTCATGCTGGGATTCGAACCTGGTCTCTGGTATTTAACAATTAGTTATTCGATAACTGTACCAACTGAGCTATCGATACTTATAGTATTTTATAGCTTAAAATGTAATGAGTTGTTGTGCTTCGTGTTTTCGTACGTGATATCAAAAATATACACTCATGCTTACAAAAAATCACAAAGTAATGTGTCTATAAATAGATTTTTAAAAATATATATTAATAGTTACTTTACGTTTATAATTCATGCATTTTGTAATTGATGATCGGTAAGTCATTATTTTATGTTTTGAAGTAATCTTAAATGTAATGAGGTATCATTACAAGGTAATCTATGAGTGTTCAATTATCGGTAACTCATTACTTCTTGTTGGAAAATAATGATACAGGTAAGGAGTACACAGTACAAGGTAATGCATTACTTTATCACACCCATTGCCAAACTTCTGGCGGGATATCATTCTTTGGATGGAATGTAAAATTTTTTGAAACCGAAATGATGTGGAATAAAACGGGTTATGAGTGGAATTGTAGTGCTTAATATTGGGAACGAAATTAATATAAAGGAGAATCAGGAACTGAAAGACTAAACTGGGAGACCAATGTTCCATTTTATTATCCGAGTGGGTAAATTTGTATTTTCATATAAGCATATGGGTAAACAAATAATTTAGACATCTTGTGGTTTTTTTGTGTAAAAAAAGGGTCTACTAATACTCTAATGTACCAAATATGTTCTGTTTTGCGCTATCTCATTTAGTTTCGGAGATAGCGGGGTATTTTATACAAAATTATTCCTTCCGGATCTTTCGCGGACAAAGCCTATTTGTATTACCATGGTCCACTAATACTCAATAGAGCCACAATGTTCTCCGTTTTGCGCTATCTCATTTAATTTCCGAGATACCGGCCATTTAAAAACGCCATTTTATGGATATTATCTCGAAAACACGAACACGTACCGATAACACAAATGCGTAAAGTATTCCAATTCCACTCGTACCCCGCTCCATTTAATATCGTTCCATTTTAGAAGAATGTTTCATTCCATTATGAGAGTGTTTAAACTTGTGACTGTTTCATAAAAAATTAAAGCCTCGGGATCTTTCCACGGACCTAGCCTTTTTGTATTATCTGGGTTAACTAATTTCTGTTGAGCAAATATTATTTTCAGTTTTGCCACATTTGTATATAAAAACTTTTTATTTCT
>CM037851.1:59713410-59774277 GCA_021234595.1 Delia radicum | reverse complement strand
TTAATAGTTATATTATTATTCTATGAAAAACATATTTAATTCTTTTAGTGACGGTTTAAAAAATGGAATCAGCCTGGTTCATCGCAAAATCCAACAGATACCCAACGCAAGTAGTTTGCAACATTTGGTCTCTCATGGTGTTTTTTCTTTTTGCGTGGCCTGTGAATTACCTGATATTAATCTGTCAACTAAACGAGATATATTGAAGTACTATTTTTTCTTGGCCGAACGTTCAAAAGCCAAAGCAAAATGTTTTCGTATAAAGATTTACTCTCCCCAGTAGCAGGACAGATTGTTAGAAATTTGGAATCAACTTATATTGAACTTATACAAAGGTAGCATCATTAGAAAAAATTGAATAATTTGCTTGACGCATATAGTAATGCAGATAAACAACGAGTAAAACGCGCAACAGAATCAAAAAATTCGTAGAATCAAACAAACCAATTATTCAACATTGGAAAATGTAATTCAACTTGAAAGAAAACGACTGCTCATGTGGATCTATCCCAGAAAACTTAAAAGATTTCATGCGATCAATATAATGACAGAATACAAACGATACCGGAACATAGTGGAATGAAGAGACGATACCAACGATACATACGAACCACAATATGACGAAATGGAAGTTATGTGAGAGGAGGTTCAAATTAGTTCTACCACCACAACATACACTCCCAGATACAATACTAAAAACTATGCAATGATGTGGGACAGATTTGGTGTGCATGATAGAATGGGATCAGCATTGGCACAGCTCTGATGGAAGACTGGGCGTAAAATGCTCATGACAATCTTGTCATCATGGATAAAAGTAAACTTCGTAGAGAAAGAGAAAAATGGAGACAAGACGCACTTCGTAAGCGGTATGATGGCTCGAATTTGATATCATTTCATTCGACGGCATGAAAAATGATGCTCTAACTGTAGAAAAATTGATGAGAAGTTGCATCCAAGGATGGTTAAAGCACCTCATCTAGTTGTTTTGAGGGAACCAAAATCTCAATTGATAGGCTACATAAAACTAGAAGTGAAACTGCGGCAAGCAAAGTCAACAATTGATCGAATTCTTCCAAGAAAAACAATTGTCTCTCGATTCATTAATTGCCATATGATGCGCTGATGGTGAACCAACAAATACTGCCGTACACGGTGGAATTTTCCGACTATTCGAAAAACAGTTAAAGAGACCACTGCACTGGTTGTGTGTCTTCTGCACTTTAACGAGCTTCCGTTTAGACATTTGTTTGACACTTTAGACAAATCAACCACCACTGGACCCGATCAACTACCGAAAGTTGAGCTTAAAATTGCTGATGTGAAAATCTTCCGGTATGAAATTTTTTATAGCTGATTCTTTACCATTTTTCATTCTATTTTTTAGCTTTTATGTTTTTCTTTTCAGGTGTAAACCGATTTTGAGGAAATCGCTTTGGAAAATATCCTCCTGGTGATTTAAATCCAGAAGAATTATCTACTGATTCGAGTACTGATGTTAATGGCCAATGCAATTTCTAATGGTGTGGTTCCTGCGGACTTGTCTCACATAAAAACGAGGGCCGATTGCACATTCTCGTTGGCTTGACCAAAGCCAATAGATTATTACGGTTTTATGTGACAACTAATAATCCAACTGAAAATTTAAAATTCTGGCTAACTATATAATAAAAGTATACACGCCAATGTATTTCAATGTTAAGTATTATAGCTCTGCCGCATACGGTAGTACATTACTTTTTAATTTATACTTGGACACGATTTTTACCACCGAATTTACTTGGAGTTGTAATACAGTAATTCAAGATAATCCATATTTTGCACACTCAGAAAATATCTTGCTATCTATGTTGTTTGATGATTAGAATGGAAAAAACGAAACATTGCTATAAAGAAGATTTTACATTACCGAAGAGATATTGTCGACCCAACGGAACTTAGAGTTTATAAAAAATCTCTTATAAACTTTAATTGTACAGAATATTACAAATATGATTGATTTAAATGACGATACCATTTTATTCGAACCACCGTTTACGCAAAGTATTCGTATGAACATTTGGAGGGATATTTAAATACGAAGTGCCACCGTTCGATGATCCACAAATTCCTTACACATTTCAAAGAACGGAAAGACATGTCCAATTGCTGGCTGCCACTTCTAACGAGTTGCAGGAAAGAATGTCGAAGGCGCTATGGCGACGACATTAGAAAGCCCGTACGAAACACCCCAGACTTGAAAGCAACAAGACTTTCAGAACAAAATAATGTTTTTTTTTTTCACATTTTGTCTTTTACTACACTCAAATTGAATATTTTTTTTTGATAATAGGTTGTATAGATACTTTATTATCTCTTAATTTGAATTTTTGTAGAAAAAAAATAAAAAGGGAAAAAAAATCAAAAAGTTGGTTTGTATGTGTTATTTTGTTTTAGCAATATCGCATGAATTAATCAACCGAATTCGATAAACTTAAACGCTCGTTTTGAATTGTAAAATTGAATTTCAATAATGGATTGAGCCAAAAAAAAATGGCCATGTGAAAGTAATATTCTTGGACAAATCATGAAAAAAAAATGGAAAATGGTCCAAATTTGGACAAAAATGCCCGTAACTTTTGAACTTTTACCAACAAAAGGTAGGGGACTCGATTTTTAACGATTATAGGTATGGTTCCTTTGGCATATTTTCATGGAATAACCCATAGAATACGGAAATCATAGGGAAATTGGTGAATTTTTTTCACTCCCTACAAATCGACCCGCCCTAATGTATAATATCTTTATTCAATTCTATACACAAGACTAAGAGCCTCTTATTGCTATAGAACGTGTCATTAGCAAAAGACAGTGTTGTAAATATTTCTTAAAAATAGAATTCTATTATTAAAATAAAAAAAAAAATAAATATGATTATTAATTAAAAAAAAAAAAAATTTGTTTACACCAGTAAATGTGGCTTTAAAAAACCTTTCATTTTGATACGAAATTTGTCCCTAGCCAGCCAGAAATTACCGACTGCTAAAAAAATCGAGTACTGGTATCGTATCATCTAACTGTTGGTATTTCAAATTAACTTTTCAAATAAAACAAAACACGGCTTTTTGTTTAACAAAAAACAAATGATCTTGAACTTGAATAATCTTGCTCACATCACAAATATTTAAATTTAGCCTCAACATTTATAAGTCTTTGTTGTGTAATTGGTAGTAGAGCGGTAGCCAATTACTTAAAGTTTCAGTTTTTTTAATTGAAATACTAAAATGTTTACATAGCAAATAATCCAATTCCAAATTATTGTGGCGCAATTAGTAGGTTAGAGAACTCTTAATCTGAGTATCACGGTACAATCACTGGAAAAACAAAACAAAAAGTTTTTTAATTTCAATAAAATCTTGTGGAACGTAATAATATTTATGTGGAATACAATATTGAATGAGGCACCTGAATATTTAACATTCACAACCAAGATAGTCTATCGTGGCCGCCAGAATTCGATTGGCAACAAATTCGGTGGCTCCAACTGAGTCAGTTTTCTGGGTGTACGGATATTTTATAAAACCAGTGTTTTGCCCGTACTATTTGTACTAAATATGCATTGTTTTTTATTTTTTTTTTTTAAATTTTGCATATTTTACCGGTCTTTTTGATAGAGAATTTAAAGGCGCATCACAAGGTGGAATTCATATTTTTGTATTTATTTTACTCATGTTTTTGGACAAATTTTGATAGCACAGTGAGTGAAACTCCTTTGGGCTCACCAATATTTTTGAGTTTTTAAAAAATCGGGAATAGCAATTCTAAAAGTGACAAAATAATCCAAATTCGAAAAATTTTCAATGATAAAACATATTTCTTTAATTGTTTAATATTTTTGATATAAATTTTAAAAAACGTTTTCTTCGATCTTCTTTTATTTTATTCTTTTTAGTTTAAACGAGCTTAAGATCATTTATTATTAAATATTTATTTCCAATATTTTCGTCTCCACATTGGCGACTTCTTCAGGGAACAAATATTACAATTTGAAAAACAATTAAAAACTTATAAGTTTTTTGTTGTTTTGGCATAGGCATAGTTTTTTGTTGTTTTGGCATATCCAGTATTTGTGATTTTTAGTTCTTTGTGAGGGTTGACATTGAAGGTTGTCTATGGCCACTATTTTTAATTATCACACTCTGCTACTACCCAGGTAGATAAAAATACAATCTTTAAACGTTTTTAAAAGCATTTTTCATGATGGTACAAGCGTTTTCAGAACATACCAATTACAAATTTAAAGCGTTTTGAGAATGTGCAAAATGATAACCCAAATTTACGGTCTGAGGATGGTATTTTATAACGTTCTCAAAACATTGCAAACAAAATTTTTGAAATGCTTTTTCAATCGTTAAATAAATATTTGCAGAACATTTTGGCTTACAGTTATTAAGCGTTATGAAAACGACCCAAATGATAACCGCTTTGAGGGTTGTAATTTTGAACATTGTCAAAAACGCTCGAAAGAAAAATTTGATTGAAAATAGATTGTTTTGAGCAGTTTCTGTACTTAGCAGTCGCCAACCAGCGGCTGTCTGTGTCAAATTTTGGATGGTGTTTCAGTTTCAAAACTGATGTAATAAAAAATCTGTAGAAAATAAATGTTGTAAAAAAATACTTTTTTCACAAGTTATGTACTTATTACCCTTTAATTCTTCATATACCTTGGGTTGAACTGAAATTTCTTTGCCTACACCCTTATTTCGCTTTCCGCATCCACTAAAACTGTTGTTGCAACTCGTTTGACATTATAACAGAGAGAACAGCTGCAATCGCAAAAAAAAAAGTATTTCTAAAGTACTATTGGCAAATGTTAGAAAAACGCTTTTAACCTCAATGGTTTTACATTGGTTTTATATTATAAACCGTTGTAAATTTTGTACGATAAGAACTTCTTAAGTACTTTTTACAAACGTTGGAAAAACGCTTTGAACCATGTTTTTACAGTGTTTTTATTTCACAAATATTTGTAAGTTTTGTATAAAAAGTATTCCTAAATACTTTGTCCGAACGTTCGAATAGCAATCCAAAGTAATGTTTTTTAAATGCTTTTTTTTTCGTATTATTTGCAATTATCGCTTTGGAAATGCTTTTATTTTAGTACCATCAAAAACAAACATTTTGAAAACTCTTCGTTTTTTGTACCATCCCAAATTTCTACCTGGGTAGTTTCTTATAAATTTTAGTTGCGACTTTATGCTTAGCAATCTAAAATGGCAAAAATATGTTTAACATTACATGGGATAATGTGAAAATTCTATAAACGTCCTTCCAAAATTACATTAAACAGGGCAATAATCTTCTATTTGGACATAATTTTTAACATATATTCCAGCGTTTCAAAGAAAATATGTCACTATTTTTGAACACCGAAATTTTTCTATAATGACATTCAAAGATTTCTCCATATCGTTAGGGAATTTTTGAAATTCTATACCATGAATAAGGACAACAATTTTAACCTACACAGAGCGAATTTCTTGGATGAGTTGTAATGAAATTTTTTCACTTAGCTGGTGAAGTTTTCTTCACGAAGTGAATGAAAATTTCTTAAACTTTATGAAAAAGCTTCATAGTTCCAATGAAACTAGTTCTAATGAGACTTTTTCATTAGTCGCATGAAATTTTAATAAAAATATCAAGACAATTTTCATTTAATTCTATGAAAAAGTGCATTAATTTAATGAAAAGTTTCAATGTACGAGTTCCAGTAAAATTTCATATATGCAGAGAATTCTATCAGTGTAGATTTACTTAAAAAGTTGTATGGGTTCCACGTCATGTGTTACAAAAAATTATTTTTGGCAAAACTAAAAATTTTTATTTCAATTTTAGATCAAAACCATCTAATATTTTCTAATTTTTAATGAAATTCCCCAAAAAAAAATTTTTGCATTTTAATGTGTGCGGACTGGTAAACACTCTAGCATAATAATTTGAACCATTAACATATGTTAGCTGACAATTTTTAGTGCATTTTTGAACTTTTTGTGAAGTCAGACTTCAGTTTCAAAGTTACAGATTCAAGTCAGGTGACCTTACAAAAGATTTTTTTTTATACGATTTCCCTTTTAATGGTCAGATTTAATTATTTGCATAACTTTTGCAATTATCGACAACGTTTTTCAGAGCAATTTAATGTATTTTAAGTACTGGAAATGTTTAATTTTTTATATTTTTGGTATAGAAAAGGTATTGAATTTTGCTATTTATGGTATCGGCAAAATACTGAATTTTTAATTTTTGGTTTACTGAATTTTTTTTTTTTTTGGCGACGCTTTGGCAACATCGAAAGGTAGAGTCGTATTACAGTTTAATGCTGTTATCATTTCGACGTCGAAAGAAAACCGTAAAAGTTGATATTCAGTCGTTTCGCCAACGTATGTACTACCGTTTACAAAGTCTTGCCAACGTTCTGAAAATTGTATTTTTCTCACTAGGTAGTTACTTTAAATAGACGAAATAGACCGAAAAAGACGTAAAATGGGGAAATTTTTGACCCCCACTTTGTAACGCCTAAACATAAGATTGGGCAGGTAAAAAAACAACACGGGTCCCTTAAATTTGTATTGTCTACAACATATCTGTTTAATTATGTATCTACAAGCGTACTTTAGGTAGAAGGCAACAAGGGATATACTGTGTGTTTATTACTGATCATAAACATATGGAGTTTTTGTTGCTTCCTTTTCAGTACGATCATTTCTTGGAACATGGAATCTACGTGAGGTCACGTATATTCTTTTGTATGATAAGAAATGCAGCCTGTAGATAAAAGACCACATATAAGCAGGCATTTAGCGTGTAAGATATTTAGTATTATTTTAGTATATAAGAATTTTAAATTTGTAAATAAATAGTTGTTACGATCAAACCACTAACGCACAAGGTTGTGTTTCATTTCCCGCATCGTGTTGAAGATACACATTCAACATTTTGGTGACCCCGACGTGATCTGAACACGCAACCTTCTGATTTCATCACTAATGTTCAATATCCGAAGTTCATTAAGATCTGCCGGTCCGGGTCGGGATACCTACCTTGTTTTTTTTTATCGGAACGTCTTTTTAAACATTTATTTTTGTATTTAAAGCTCAGTTTCTTCTGTTTATATATCGCATAAATACGTCTATAAATTTTGGAAAGTACTATTATTCAATTAAGGAAACAATTTAAAAAAGAAAAGTTCTCTAAAATACAAGTTTTAGGGAACATAACTGATCATCACACAATTTATGTTAAACAAATAGCTCAAGTGTCTTCTTTAAGGGACAAGTTAAATTGTGTGCCGAAATTTTCCGATTGTATTAAAAATCTACAATGAGTGAAATCACCTCATAATTTTTGGTATATGGCTAACAACACCTGAAAATTAAAGACTAGGTTGTTCCGAGGACTATATTTATGGAAAATAACCAGCGGATATTCTTCCTTTGTTGATAATGAACAATAAAAACTTTCTTAAAAATCTTTTTAACCCTTTTTTGCAGAAAACTTGTGAATACAAAAAAAAAATATATATAGTTCGGTAGATAATGCAACAAAAAATTATAACTATTTCAGCGTTTTCATGTTTTCATTTAAAGGGTCCGCCATCTAACGTTTTTTTTTTTCAACTATTGCTTATTTCGTGAATGGTGACACTTAGCTCATGTCTGATTTGACAGATAATTAGTTTTATCCTTCCGCTGAACGAATATGGTTGTGTATACGCTTGAACAACGCTGGGAAATATTGCGACATAACTTTGAAAATCATGGTAACGTTGCAGAATGTGTACGAAAATTGCGTACGGGTTTTGGAAGAAGAGAAGCACCGTCAGCTCCGTATGTTCGTTATTATGGGATTTGACACCGTTGGACTATTATTTGTGGGGTGCCGTCAAAGATAAGTGTTACGCCAACAAGCCAGAGACAATTGACGCTTTAAAGGACAATATTCGTGAAGCCATTGGTGAAATACTGCTGTACACAATCGACAAAATGCTTAAAAATTGGCTGGCCATGCAGTAGGCTACTGCATGGCCAGCCGAGGCAGCAGTTTGAATGAAATTATTATCCATTATTAACCGTAAGGATTGTACTTTCAAATAAAAAAAGAAATTTGAGAAAATATTCAGTAGTTTTTTTTTATGGAAAAAAAAATTGCATAATATGAATCTTTAATTTTGCTACATACAAAAAAGCGTTTCTTATTGCCTAAGAAGGCATGAATTTATTGCTTCTAAGAGCACATGAAAGAAACGCGTTTCACCTGATTAAAAGAGACATACCAAGTGGGACATCGCGAACAAAAATCATGCCTTCTTTATTAGCTTTGGAAGCGCTTAGTAATTAAATAATGCATTCCTGAAGTGCTTCTGGCTAAACACAATTTTTCGCTGGGATATATGTAACAACATGTAGTAAGGGGTTAAGTTTTCAAAAAAAATATTTTTTCTGAGGCTAAACATGCCAATTTGTTTGAACATATGTATTATTGGTTCCAATTTCCTCTTTAATCATCCAGAGTTTTTAAATAAGAATCTTATCATATAATTATATGGGTGGTGGGTATGGCAGTTGTCACTTTGCGCTCATTTTTTTAAAAGCTGCATCATTTTGAAAATAGTAAAATCTTACACTGTGCGGTGTAAGCCCAAATTTGACACTTATGTTAATTTCATACCAAGGAGTGTTTAAATTTAGGAGATGCAATCAGCATCGAGCATATCATGCGACACGACATCGGACAAAAACGATGCGTCTGAATCCAAATCCCCAAATTCGCACATAAGCACAACGCAGAATTTTAGAGAAAAGAAAAATGATTTGTGATGAACATTCTGTTGATCTGTGCAAATGTTAGGATTTGGATGCAGGCGCATGCGTGCTTTGTTCGATGTGGTGTCGTCTGATCTTAGACACTACATGCATCTCCTAAATTTAGACACTCCATGGTCATACCTTAAAGGAAAGTTTATAGTACTGGCAATCCATTTAAGTATACCAATATTGTCTACAAAACAAATTCAATAAATCTTCAATTTGTAAAAATGCTTTGAATTCGTAAATCTCATTTTATAACAGTCAGTATGAATGGAAGTTTCTACTTATTTTTTAACTTTTTGCAGTTAATGTTGTTTCGAAAATAATTAGTTACAAATACTTATTATTGAAATACCGTTGGCAGATAAACAACTAAACAATAAATTTTCGCAACCATCCATACAAAAAATACAATCGGAACAGTGTTGGCAAAGCGTCGGAGATGGTCGGTTTTGCGTTGGCAGAACAAGGAATTAACAATATTGACAGCATTGTATAGTTAACCGATTAATCACAGTAGCCACCCGTTGGTTTTAGCGAACTTGTCACCGTTGGCATAACCCTGGTAATTCAAAACAAATTAGTTGATGCATCTAAAATAGCTTAAATTAAATAAATTTAAAAAAAACAGCAATTAAGTTCGTTCTTATGCCCATTTTTCAATTCGTATTTAAATGCCATTTGGACTTTAAGTTCTATTTAAACACAAACGTCAATGTTTAACTTCAAATTTAAATCACATTTAAGTGACTAATCTTGGGCATATAAAGTCTATTTAAATTGTACAAATATAACATATGATTTTGACACTTTGTTTTCTTTCGCGTGGTACAGCAGCCAATAAAAATTCAACTTTGGTTGCACTGAAACCTTCATCTCTCTTAATTTTTATTTAGTTATTTTCTTTATAATTTAATTACATATATTTTATTTCTATATTTTATATTTTCTGTTATTTTCTATTCTTTAAACAGCTGTTTTATGAATAATGATCATCAATTTTTTGACATTTAATGATGCTACCATACTTTTGTCGCAAATAAATAACAATTATCACATAAGACTGAAAAACTGAAACTGTATTTAAATACAACTTAAATTGAAATGGCAATTAACTAATTGCATATTTAAGTTAAAAACTGGGCATTAGTCTTATTCGTCATATTTAAATGTGTGAAATATAATAAAATATAAAAACCTTGCTTTTTTTTTTTTTTAATTACTAATCATATAATTACAAATTATATGCTATTACCCTAACCGAGCACTAGCTACTATGGCCTTCGGCGCGTTGTAGCGAAACCAGACCAGTGCCTCTGGTGGGAATCGAACCCACGACCAACGCACTGATAAGCCAGCACGCTACCAACTAGCCTACCGGGGCGCACAACTTGCTTTTAATTTTTATGTAATATTAATAAAAACAATATTGGCAAGGAATTCGGCGGGTGGTACTTGTAAAACACATGCTTTGCAAACAAAATAGTGTTCTACTAGTAAAGGGTCCGCTATCTAACGTTTTTTTTTTCAACTAATGCTTATTTCGTGAATGGTAACACTTAGCTCATGTCTGATTTGACAGATAATTAGTTTCATCCTTCCGCTGAACGAATATGAAAATAATGAAAGAAACTGGCATCCTCATCGATAAACCAAAGCGTGAAAAGCCAAAAACAGTGCGTACACCCGAGAATATTGCTGCTGTAGCAGAAAGTGTGCGTGAAGCGCCATCAACATCAATTCACCGTCGTTCTCAACAATTGAACATTTCGGAGACATCATTGAGACGAGTTTTACATAAAGACCTTGGTATGACGCGATACAAAGTTAATTGGTTCAGGAGTTCAAAAAAAAAGAAAGTTATTTGGCGGACCCTTTACAATATTAGCTGCACCTTTAGGAATTTTTAACACGGTGGGTTTTACAAAAATAGCAGTGGTTAACCAGTACAATTTATTTGGTACGGTTGGCAAATCCTACCTGTGCAAGTTTGTAACCACTTATTATTTCGGATCTAAAAACTACTTCTGTTTAATGGATAAGTATGGACGCTAAATAATAAGTAGATATAAATTTCCATTATATAATTACTTATTTGGTAATGACAGTTTTTGTTGGGTTATTGCCATTCAGTAAATTATCAGTCGATGCCGGTAATTATTATCAAATTTTTATAATTTTTTTTTTTTGGTTCATACGCTATAAACGATGTCATATAATGACCTCTAATTTAAATAGTGATAAGCCAAACAGTCTTTGATCGACTAGTAAATAAGTGTGAAATAAATATACAGTATCGGCCAAAACTAACTGTACAAAACCCCCACTTGTTTTTTAAAAACGAACATGTTAGGTATCCCGAGCCGTACTCGTAGATGTAATGGAACTCTGTATATGTGTAAAGCAGCAAAAAAAAAAGAGATACGTATTTTTTTAGCTGCCCAATGTTACGTTTAAGAATTAAAAACTAGGGTTAAAAATGCATTTGTTTTTGTATGAAAACTTTTCTTCAATTAACGAAAAATAAATTTTTTTATACACATGAAAACAAAAATTTGTATACCCATATTGACTATATATTGGACCCAAAGTTGCCACATTTTTAATTTTTTTTTTCAAATATGAAATATATGGGAAAAAGGCTCTTCGGGAAAAGTCACATAAATCCAAACGGTATCGAATATCGGAAAAAGCTCAGACAACCCCTCGTATAAATTAAATATGCATTGGCTATGCATTATTTTAAGCTTAATGCAATTAAAATTCCTTAATAAAACGCCAGATAATGTTAATCAAAACACAATTTTTTTAAATAACAAAAACACTTGAAATCTTTGGACATAATTTGTACACCAGTAAATTGTGTTTTCAAAAAAACCTTTTCATCTGATACCAAATTTGTATATACACGGATAGAAATTTCGGCGTACACTCAAAAAAAAAAGTTTGTAAAGTCAGCAAAAAATTTTGCTGAGTCAGCAAAATTTTAGTCAGGAGGATGCTAGCAAAAAAATTGCTAATGTCAGCAAAAATTGCTAATGTAGCAACAAAATAATTAGATTAACCAAAAGTTTTGCTAACACTTAGTAGATTACAAATAAAAAAGCGTTGGTAAAAATTAATAAATTTTTTGCTGAATATTAGTAGACTAAAAAAACGCAAAAAAATTGTAAAAAAAATTGTAATTTAGTTAATATATTTGCTGAAAATCATAAAACATATTTTTGTGACTCTTTTAAAAATAATTTACAACAATTACGAAATATAAAAATTTTCATATTCCCACATTGACGACATGAATTAATTTAATATCTGAAAATATATAGAAATAAATATATATAACATAACAACAATTTTCTTTCAACTACTTACATCAATGGTTGTCTTAATGATGCTATCTTTTCAATGACGAAACTTCCGAAGATAATTCTAGAAACGAAACGAAAAAATAAACAAAAACAAACGAAACGAAAAAAACAACCCTTTTTTTTGCAATAAGAAAAAGGAACCATACAAATCTACCTAAGATGTGTGTCTTTGTCTTTCGCTTTACTCTGTCTACATGTCTGTATATGTTTTTTCATGGTTGATTTTTTACTTGTCTTGTTAACATTGTACTTTTTAGTATCATCTTCCTCTTCTCTACTACATCTTGACATGCCGCGACTTCTGCTTACCAGCACAATGTTTTTAGCAAAACTAATTAGTAAAACATTAGTATATTAGTAAAGCATTAGTATAAAACAGTTAAGTGCTGAATAAGTATAACAAAAATTTTAGCTGAAAACACGATTTTAGCAAAAATATTTGCTAAAAATAGTATACCTGATTTACAAGACGTTTTACTAACTTTTCTGCTAACTTATTTTTTTGAGTGTAGTATTAATGAATTTCTTCATTAATAAAATGAAATTTTTCATAGAAAAGTCAAAAAAAAAAAATGTTTCATTATGTCATTGACATATGTTACATTAAATAACGTTTAATGAATCGTTTCATTGACCCAATGAAAATTTCATAAATTATATGAATTTGTTTTCATTAATTCTAGCATAAACGTTATGGGAGTTTTAAGTGTTTAATAAATAAAACCCATAGTTTGTAGGCAATATTTTCATTACTTTTTATAACAAAAGTAAATTTTTGAAAGTTTTGGTTAACTATGTTTAACAAAAAAAATATGTCATTTGTAATATTCCAATAAAAATTGTTCTGCCAAGGAATGATTCTAATCGAACATTTCCATCGATGAATTTAACATTGGGTTGTCATACACTCATCGAAGAAAGTTTCATCATATTGATGATATTGTTTCATAAATCGTTTGTCATTAATTTTTCATCATATTTATGAAGTTCTCATAAATATTATGAATAGTTTCATACAAATTTATGACAAATGTTTCATAGACCTTCATAGTTTCATAAAAAGTTTCATAAGCTTTGTGAAAATGGATGTTTGCATTTTATTAAAATTTTTATTTTACTTTTAATGCCCGTAATTTCAAGCAATAGATACCTACCGGTGCTTAGATACCTACCCGTTTTTGTTCGTGTACACGGTAGGTATCTAAGCACCAGTAGGTATATATTGCTTGAAATTACGGCCATAAATACTCACAAACTATCAGAATTTATTTCAAATTTTAAACATCAATTAAATATTATTTGATGTGTTCTTAATTGTAAATAGAATTTTTTGAACATAATATACAATTTCGGAATTTCAATTGAAGTTTATAAAAGAAAAGTTATATCTTTTAATTTCAAATGAAATTTTTTTTTCTTCAATTGGTATTCTTTCTTAACTTCAATGGATGTATGAAAATGCTACTCTTGTACCTTTGTTTTTTTTTAATTAAATTTAAAAAAATCCAAAACTAAATGTGAAACATTGCAATGTGTGTTCTTTCGCTCGAGCAATTTCAGAATCGTTAGTTTTAATGTGAAGTAGCTATATTGTCAACAGAAGACTAAAACCACAATCAAAGTTAAAACTAAAGAGTAAAAACTTGTCCATTTGCCCTTGACTTTAAAAATACCATATGGAAAATATATTTCCTTCATTGCTAGTAGCCTTAAATTGTGCTTGTATTCTAGCTAGCAATACAATTTGTTTTGTATGATATACCCGAAATGAACGTTTTAAAACAAGGATACCACAAAGTAAAATTACCCTCAAATTTAAAACTTTTTAGTCTGTTATTTTTTCGAATTCGAAATACATGCGAAATACATCGCGTACAAATTTTTGTTTCGGTATATAAACGGTTTTATAACGGCGTGTGAGATATGTTCATTTTCAATTTGTAGCAGGAAAAATAGCATGTTCATATCGGTTCTAGTTTTTGCATGATAAATTAATACCGTTAATATGAAGTAAAAAAAAAAAATTAAAAACCATTGTATAAAAATTTGTGAAAATTTTCCATAATATTTATGAAATGTTTCATAAATATAATGAAACGTTTTATAAAATTTATAATACTTTCACAAAAACTTATGAAACTGCTTCATCCTATATATGAAATGTTTAATAACATTAATTGAGCATTTTATAAAAAGTTATGAAACTCCTTGACCATACTTATGAAACTTTTCATAACTATGAAGAAACCTGTTATCAATTTTCCCTTGTATGAAAAAGTTTCATTATAAAGGGTGTCCCAAGAAGAGCGCAATTTTAAATTTTAAATAAAACACAGATATTTAAAAAAAATCGTGAAACTTTATTATATCGTAAAGTAGACAGAATGAGGTTATGTATGGAACAATATATCGTGCAGATGGCCGCCGCGGCTTTGCTGGCATGCACGCGATCTTTTAATGAAATTTTCAATGACCGTTGTGCATGAATGTTGCGGTATTTCATTAATGCAGCGTCCAATTTCCTCTTTTAAGACTTGAGTCGTCGTCGGCTTATTCGCGTAAACCATCGACTTCAAAAAACCCCAAAGAAAAAAATCTAATGGTGTTAAATCGCACGATCTAGGCGGCCAATTCTGATCTCCAAAACGCGAAATAACACGACCGGGAAATGGACTGCTGCAGCAATTGAATTGTTTCTCTGGTTGTATGACATGTGGCGCCGTCTTGTTGGAACCACATGCCCTCCACATTCATTTCTTCAATTCTAGGCAAGAAAAAACTGGTTATCATTTCACGATACCGAACACCATTGACTGTTTGCGCTTGACCTGCCTCATTTTCATAAAAAAAAGGTCCAATGATTCCTCCAACCCAAAAACCACACCACACAGTGACACGTTGAGGATGCATTTGCTTCTCGTGAATCACTCGAGGATTTTCCTCACCCCAAATGCGACAATTCTGCCTATAGACGAAGCCATCAAGATGGAAATGGGCCTCGTCACCGAAGATGATTTTATCGGCAAAATCAGCATTTTCATGTTGTCTCTCCAAAACCCAATTAACGAACTCCCTTCGTTGTTCATTCGTGTAGCGCTCCATTTTTACTAACCTCGTTCAAGATCATATGTTTTTTGTTAAACAAAAAACCGTGCAGTGTTTATTAATTAATTAAAAAGTGTTCTGTCCGCTAATTTAAAGCAGACATTGACAGGTCCTTACGTGTTTCATTTCGACTCACCGAAAATCATCAGAAAACCAATGTAGAAGGGGTCAAATATTTTTATCCAAATTTTGAAGGAAAAAAATCAACGCTTTACCCGTATTGTTATATTTACCCGATGAGAAGAACGGGTAAAGCGTTGATCTTTTTCCTTCAAAATTTGGGTAAAAATATTCTACCCCTTCTACATTGGTTCTCTGATGATTTTCGGTGAGGCGAAATGAAACATGTAAGGACCTGTCAGTAGATAAAGTCTGCTTTAAATTAGAGGACAGAAAACTTTTTGAATTAATTAATAAACACTGCACGGTTTTTTGATTAACAAAACACAACTAATCTTGAACTTGAATAATCTTGCTCACATCATAATTTATGCTAAAAGATCGAAAAATAAAGTCTTGGTTTTAATTTTTAAAATTTGAAATTTAAACACCGTTTTCAATGATATATATGAAGTTTTTCATAAATATGATGAAGCGTTTTCTCTGAGTGTAAAATTCTAATAGTGTAGTTACTTTTAATAGATGAAATAAACCGAGAAAAAAAACGTAAAATGGCATAATCTTTGACCGCCACTTAGTAACGCCTAAACTTGAGATTGGGCAGCTAAAAAAAATCACGGGTCCCTTAAATTTTTATTCTCTACAACATATCCGAAGTTCGTTAAGATCTGCCGGTCCGGGTCGAGATACCTCCCTTGTAGGCCTTCGTATTCATGTTCTGTAAACGCCAGTCGATAAGAGGTTAAGTATTTTAAATAACACACATTGGTTTATTTAAATCCCGTCAGTTTTAAATATTTGCGGAGATAAAGAATACCGTTATCTCAGATACTGACGCGACAAAACATACGGAACTAATATAAAGAATATTATATTTTTTTGCAAAATCCAAGTTTTTTGATTAAAAATAAAATTATTTGTTGAATTAGCAATAAATGATCTTCAAAAATCGGAATTTTGTTAAAAAAAAAAAATACATCTATACTGCATTGAGGTCCTTGAACATAAAAAATGTTATCATTTTTAAAATTATGCCTTAAAATAAAGGATTGTAAAGGATAACAAAAATTTTTAGTGCATACCATATTTTTATATGAAATATCAGAGTTTTTTTTAGTTAATACTACTAAAGCGCGGTCATAATTAAAATTTTCCTAGAAGCAGGACATTTGTGGAAGGTTTTTATAAAAATATGTCTATGTGTCTTATTCCATGAGCTTTATGGTGAGACCAATATTTTACAATTCTCTTAGAAACTTAATCAGTTAAATAGCGTATGAATACTTGAACCATTTTTAGAAGCCTGTATATCGCTAAATACTATACCAAGGAATATTATATATAGGCCATTACACGAAAGATCGGCCGATATCTGACCTTGGGTCTTCCGATTTAAAAAATATTTTGCAAGCAGCAAGTTTACTCAGTCACTCTAAGATTGGCGTTTTTATTTTCTCGAAATTCGAAAAAATCGTGTTTCTTTCACGATTTTCTTTTTCTGAAAAATAAAAAATATGCAAACAGTGTGTAAGTTTTAACATCCTTAGTTTCTTTAATATATACCAGATCATTATCAATTTAAATGCTTTGGAATGATATACTCCTCTATAGATTATTTGTTAGGACAATATCCTAATGAAGAAATATAGAGTATGTCCTCGAACTTGAATAATTTTCATTTTCATTACTCCTCTACTTTAATACTGCGTATTAAATTTTTTTTCCAGTGTCAAAAAGAAAAAACCAATTTTTCTAAAATTTGGCCACACTCTATTCAAAAAAATAACGCATATTTGCCATATTTGTAATTTTTTTTCAAAAACTTGCGCTTTCACTTTTTTTGGCTTTAACTATTTTTAATGATTTTTTTGAAAAAAGTTTATAGCATTTTTACATAGAAAAAAATCAACAATTTCGGTTTTTTAGTTTTCACAGTTATTAGGATTAAAATTTAGTGTTAAGACGCCCTTTTAAATGTCTCTGTTTTAAAAATTATACATTTAATATTTAAGGTTTTTTTGTACGTGAAAGATAAGAGGATTTACTAAAATATTCTGTTTTTTAAAAATTTAATTTTTAACCCTTACCAGCCTACGTTTTATGTCGAATATTTTTTATAGACAGAAACATGGTGCTGGAAATGTTAACAATTAATAATACAATTTTAATAAATAGATTCGATTATCTTTCTCGTAAAGCAAAAATCTTAAAATTTAAATGTATAGTTTTTAAAAATGGAA
Organism: Delia radicum; assembly: GCA_021234595.1. Taxonomy (NCBI): domain Eukaryota; kingdom Metazoa; phylum Arthropoda; class Insecta; order Diptera; family Anthomyiidae; genus Delia; species Delia radicum. Next base: position 59,756,598 of record CM037851.1, on the reverse strand, counting down.
GCGAATGTACCATTACTGGCTTTAGTATATTATTTCTTAAATGGATTGGTTCATATTTATACAACAGAAAGCAGCGTGTTAAATTTCGAAATTCGTTTTCCAAATATATTGATGTTTTATGTGGTGTCCCACAAGGTAGTCATCTTGGACCTCTACTATTCACATTATTTATAAATGATCTTCCTTCAGTTATTACGCATTCTAATACTTTAATGTATGCAGATGATGTAAAAATTTATCTTTCATTCAACAATTGCAACGATCAAATGCTACTACAGAATGATATAATTCGTTTTACTACTTGGTGCAAAAAAACTTAATGAGCCTTAATGTTAAAAAATGAAAGTACATGATATTTTCTAGATAATCTCCTATTAATGGTCGCTACGTGATGAATGATGCTACTATTGAGATAGTGCAGTCATTTAACGATCTTGGCATTCATTTAGATAGAAAGTTAGACTTTAGATCTCACATATCTTTAACAATAAATAAAGCTACTGGAGTACTTGGATTCATCAAACTGGAGCAAAGAATTTCGTCCTCCATATACTACAAAACAATTATTTACAACGCTTGTCAGACCGATTCTAGAATATGGTTCTGTAGTGTGGGACCCTCAGTACCTTATCCATTCAAATTCTATTGAATCCGTTCAAAAACAATATTTATTATTCTGCCTTCGCGGCTTGGATTGGAATCCAAATATTAATCTGCCCTCATATCAACATCGCCTAGCACTTATTAAATTGCCTACGCTGAAAAGCCGTAGACAAATGCTGAATGTGTCCTTCTCGCTTAAGTTGATGAATGGAAGTCTTTATTCACCATATCTGCTAAGTAAAGTAAATATTAATATTCCCTTTCGTTGTTCAAGAAATTATGAATTTTTTAAATATTAAATATCATAAATCTAATTTTGCAAACTTTGATCCATTTCGTAGAACTTGCGATGAGTTTAATATGTTGTTTTAGTTAATTGATTTTAATAAAAGTTTAGATATTGTAAAGAGAGATATTATCTTATATTTAAATTCCTTAAATTAAATAAGTAATTCTAGTATTTCTATTGTAAAATATTTTAATATTTACTAATTGTTCATAGTCTGCACGGATTATCTCCATAGACCTAAATAAATAATAAAAAGAACAATGCAATAAAATTAATATTGATGATTCGATGAATATTAAAGAAAATATAAATATTCAAACTTACAAATATTTTTCATCGGGTCAATGAAACCATTCATTAAAATTGTTTTAATGAAACATGTTACATTGATGCAATGAAATATTTTTTTGTGGACTTTTGTATGAACAAATTCATTGTATGAATGAAGGAATTCATTAATACTTCGCACAAATTTCTATCAGTGTAAGAACTTTAAATTTTATGGGGCAAACAAAATTTTCATAACCTCAAAAAGCACTCTAATATAAAACTTTTAAGACGAATATTTTCTCCACAACAAAGCCGACTAACATTTTCCATAAAACTTATTAAATCGATAAAAATCAGGGATGAGAGGCAATATCGCTAAAATAGCGTTATCGATTCAAAACCATTCTAACTAACCACTGTTATCCCTAAACTACCGTTACCGAAATAATTGGAATACCGTTATCGGTAAAATACCGTTATCGTTATAGTTAAAATATCAATAAGCTCAAAATACCGTAACCGAAATAACTAAAATACCGTTATCACTATAATGCTGAAATACCGTAACCGAAATAACTAAAATACCGTTATCAATATAATGCTGAAATTATTTAAATAGCGTTATCCTTAAAATACCGTTACCAAATAATCTGACAAGATCTGAAAAATTGCTGTAAATAGAGGCATTTTGACAAAGTTTGATCTTAAACTAGACAGTCATTAAAACTCGAGCATAATGTTGCTAAAAATATTGGTGTGCATTAACATTACCTAAATAACTAAAATAACGTCACTCTTAAAATTAGTGTCCGACCGAACAGTTCGGCCAGAAAATGCATTTGGTCTGTATTCGGTATTTTAAAGCAATATGGACAAATTTGGCGGATGGAAAAATGTTTATTGGACTGATTAGATGCTATTTTGAGTGCCAAATCTGAAGAAAAGTCTGTAGTTAAGCAATGAATTCACTGTTCGGCCTCAGAAAATACGGCCAAATCGAAAATAGTTCGGCGGCCGAACTTTTAACTTTATAGCTAAACTTCGGCTTTTCTCTTCAATTTTATACACAAAATCGAATTAAATCGGCTCAACAAACATGTTTCCAATACCAAAATTTGTCATCATTGCCTCTAGATATCAAAAAACCGACAAAATATAGTTTTTTGGCCGAACTGTTCGGTCGGACACTACTTAAAATACCGTTACCGAAATAACTGAAAATCGTTATCCCTAAAATAACTTTACCGAAATAACTAAAATATCGTTACCGCTGAAATACCGTTACTGATATAAACATAAAACCGTTAACGCTAAAAAACCGTTACCGAAATAACTGAAATATCGTTAGCCCTAAAGTACCGTTACCTGAAATACAGGAAATAGCGTTACCCTTACCGATACCCGCATTCGAATCGGTTACCATCAATGCTAAAAATGCATCTGAAGTTTTTTTTTTGGAAATAATAATAAAAAAAAATTAAATTTTTTAAAATTTTTATCAGCAAATTTCAATTTTTATTATAATTTACAAGCTCCATTAAATTATAATAAATAAAACATTAAAAAAGTGCAAAATTTGATAAATTTTACAAAAAGTTGTTCCTTATTTTATTCGTATAATTTAGTACAATAAATACTGTAAGTTTGGCATTGATGTAATTATCACATTTTTCACCTAAACAGTTGCCTTTGAAATTTTTCTATGTAAATAGTTTGTCTACAATGTCTCATATGTGTTGTTTTGCAAAATGATGATTAAAATATAAAAAAAAATCAAAAAACACTGACCAACATTTTCCAAGGTCAGATAGAAAAAAACATAGTTTTTAAAATTTTTCATTGAACTTGAATATTTCAAATCTGGAAAAGATTTTTTTTTTACTAAAAACTAGTTTTTTTGGTAAATAAATCAAAAAACAATTCTTATCAATTTTTTGTTATATATTTACATAATTTTATAATTGATTAACCCACGTGCTTTGTCGCTATGACCACATTTTTTTACTACAATAACCAATGTTCCCTATCGAACGGGTCAGTACAAATTCCAATTTATTTTACGCTTAATAACTTCTTAATAAAAAGACATAATTTTGAAACTTAGTATCGCGGTTCATTTTCTTTTTTTAACTTTGGATTTTATTGAATTATTGTTTGCCTATTTCTGAAAAGTGTGTGGGGCGAATTTGAGAAAAATTTGATAGCTTTTGATTTAAAATTTTTTTTTTTAATTTTGGGACCCGCCCTCGTAAATTTCAATTTTCTATGAAAATTATCATATTAAAATTGGTATGCTTTCAATTTCAAGCACACGGTGACCATGTATATGAAGAAATTTTTGATACTTTAAGATAAAAAAGTACATATTTTAATAGCGATCATAAATATTTAAACATCTGATAGCTTTTTTAACACAATTTTTCTAATCAAATTACGATATTTTAAAATATTTAAGAAAATGTCCTAGTTTAGGCAAGCAAAAAAATTTTAATGCGCAAAACTTTTTAATTTAAACACAATTTAAAACTAAAATTGGTTCAGCGCCTGCTTTTGGGACATTTCTTATAAAAAAAGTTAGAATTATAATAAAAGGGTAATACTTCCAAACCTTCGACTTTAGATTACCAGACCCATTATTTGGTAAGGTGTATTTTTGCTGGTTACTTTTGCAGACATTTTCACGATGGTCTTTCTCTATACACAAAGAAAACTCCATGGACTAGTTTAAATGTAATTTGTTCACTAAGCCAATGAAGTTTTCTTCACTATGTTCATGAAAAAGTTCTTGAACTTTATGAAAAAGTTTCATAGTTTTAATGAAGCGTTTTTATTACTCGTATGAAATTTTTAATAAATAATATGAAAGTTTTCATAAAACTTCATATAACTGCATCAGTTTAATGAAAAGTTTCAATGCACGAGTGACAGTTCATAGATCTTATGCAAAAATTTATTGATATCATGCAGATAATTCTCTCAGTGTAGGCAGCCAAAAAGGTTTCCATCACTCAGTTAACTTCTGCTTTAAAAATATGTAGTTGTTTGGGTTGTAATACAGTTTCTTTATTTGTTTATTTAAATGTAAATATCAGTCATTTGTAGAACAAATTAAATTTTTTTACTAACTTTGTAGTTCATTTAAAAAACAAACCACATCAAATGACTGTTTTATGATTTTACATTATATTGTTATAAATGTGTGTTTATTTTTTATTAACATGCGGTTCATTTTTACTACAATTGTGGTTCATTTTTTGAGCTACTGAAATCGGGCCAGACGATCACAGGTGACCTGTACCGAACTCAGTGTAGCGTCATGCAAACTAACTTAGCTTTGTACATTATAGGCTCAGCAATGTTATCCGTGTTGCACTTTAAACTGAACCGTTATTTACATGGTATATGAACATGTTTGTCCAAATAAAGTGCTTACCAAATTTACTTATTATTTATGTTACTTTGTAATTGATTAACCCACGTTTTTGTGTTGTTCTGATCAATTTATGTTTACTTTTCTTTATCACAACCACTTTTTTGGGTGTTGGTATTTAGGCAAGTGTGTACTGTTCTTATCAGTGTTCTCTTGTTTTTTATATTATAACACTTCAAATTAATTTCTAATTTTGTTTGCTATAAATTTTGCTTAAACTTTTAGTAGGTCTATGTGGTCAGTACCCCTGAAACTTTGTATTAGTTCAGTTTCAACACTCGTCACGGTCGCTGTAATTCGTTTTCGGTGTCGCTCTCGAAAAAAAAAAAAAATACATAACATTCTTGGAAGTGAGTAAAGATCGTTAGAATGAATAAAAAAAAATGGTTTCTGAAATTTTCAAATATTTAACAATTTTTATTATCTCCTGATACCAACTTAAAATAATTAAAAATAAATAATAATGATTACTTTAGAAAATTTGTTTACGGAATTTTATTTTATAATTTTAATTAAGAGTCTGTGTTTGAAATTATTCGATGTGATAATGTGTTGACAATGATCGTTTAACTATAATAAATATTTATAAAATATATTATAAATTATATTAATCTCAATCTATTTTTAATTAAAATTTTAATTATCTCAAATGTGGAAAATTATATAAAAAAAATGAAATACTAAAACAAAACCATTAAAAATATTAATTTGCCACTCTGAGCAAATGAACTTGAAAATGTTGAAAGTCAGTGAAATTTTGAAATAAAAATAAAATATTTCAAATTAAATAATATTGTTTTATACATCGTAGACAATAAATTCAAAAAACATGGAAAATTGGTGGAAATATAAAGAAAAAAATAAGAAAATATGATGATGAATGATGATTCTGAAGGATCCATTCCACTACATCCAATTAATAGCAAACATAAAAATTATAATTTTAATTCAGTTTAGAAAATGTTAAATTTTACACTTTTCTTTGCATATGTTGGGTGTATAAATAACTTAAAAATGTGGGATCAGAACAGATGTCGTATGTTTTACACATGGTTTGTGTCTGTAATAAATTATATGTAATTTTGGAGGGTAAACATCTGTTATTTATTATCACTTATGGCCCGTAATTTCAAGCAATATATACCTACTGGTGCTTAGATACCTACCGTGTACACGAACAAAATCGGGTAGGTATCTATGCACCGGTAGGTATCTATTGCTTGAAATTACGGGCATTAGTCAATAAATGTATAGTGTAAACAACAAAGTTTTTTTTTTTGCTTCGAAAATGTCGAGTTGTGTGCTATTTTTGTTAACAATTATTTGCTTTTGAATTTTAATATATATATATAAATATGATATAAAGTGTTCACGTTAAACTAACTAACTTTGGTAAAAGAAACACTTAAACTTGGTAAAATAAAGCATTTTGGCTAAAATCAAAAATTTTTGCCATGAAACAATTATAAATCAACGTTAGGAGGTTTCTATAAATTATGTCAGAATTAAGCAGACAAATTTTAAAACTTGGTAAGACGTAGAAAAATGTATATAAAAACTTTGTAAAATTTATACCAAAACTTTGTAAACATTTTACAAAAAAAAAACAATAAAAAAATGTATACAAAAACTTTGTAAACATTTTGGAACTTGGCTTGCGGCATGTTTTGCAATTTGATTAAAAGTGCAGCTGAAGCACATCGGTTGCTCTCCGAAGCTTATCCTAAATATGTTCCATCAATTTCAATGTGCAAGAGATTGTTTTGAGCGGTTCAGAAGTGGTAATTTTTAAACGGAAGACAAAGACTTTTTTGGTTGACCTGCAAACAGAGAATTCCATGGACGAGTTTTAATGAATTTTTTTCACTAAACTTCTGAAGTTTTCTTCACAATATAAATGAAAAACTTCTTAAACTTCATGAAAAAGCTATACAGTTTTAATGAAACTTTTTTTAATGAAATTTTTTCATTAGTCGTATGCAATTTTTAATAAATAATATGACATTTTTCATAAAATTATATGAAAAATGGAAGATGACAATTCTTCGGTCTAATGCAAAAATTCATTGATATCACACAGATAAGTCTCTCAGTGTGGGCTGCCAAAAAAGGTTCTTTCTATTATGAAAGCGGGCCAGACAATTGATTTGAAAAACTACCGGAATATGCGACAAATTCACAAATTTGCCAAAAATTCCGCATTTTTAAGTTATACACCAAATATCTTAATGACATTATGACGGTTTCTAGGTTAGCATTAGAGTTTGCTACACAGTGATTATTTAAGTGATCGAAAAAAAATAAAAAAATTCAGTAAACGAATGTAATTTTTCTTTACAAAGTGAATAAAAAAATTTATAAAATTAATGTAATTTTCATAAAACTAATTTTTTAAGAAACTTCTTCATTAAATAAATTACATTATTAAAATAATGAAATGTTATTTTTCAAAAAATTTGTTTTTCATTAAACATTAATTTAATGAAAAATTTCAATGGACAAGTTCCAATGCAACTTTGATGCTTAAATGCCAACATTTCTTAATATTATGCATAGAATTCTCTCAGTGTAGAAAATTAAAGCAATTCGCTCGAGTACAAAGTTTATAAAATAAGCAGGTCAGCGAATTTCATGGAAATATAGAGAGATAGAGATTTTTTGGGCAAAGTGTTGGTAACCGTCATATAATGGCAATCGTAATTAATTATTAGAATTAATAACTAAAGAATTTTCCTAGAGTTCATTTTACAGGAAGAAGAAGAAAGCATTTTTATTGAAAAATTTAAATTTCTACCAGACTGTCGCAGTTTCGTCCCACCCATGCAGTGTTGCCACAAGAGAAATCCGAAATTACACATGATGGGATCCAAAATTATACAAAAAAAACTCCAAACTACACATGCACTGTGCTAGTTGAAAAACTTGAAAGCGGGGCTCACGTAGGGCAAACCTAATTGGTGCTTGCCGTTTTTCTAGATAAGCTCTTGAAAAACGATAATTAAATATTAAAATTAGCACCGCAAACACACAATTTTCCAGAGTTTCTTGGCATTTATTTTAATCCAGGTGGTTTTAATGTTCACAATCAGCTTTTGTGCAAAAAATATCAATATTAGTTTAGCGGTTCAAAAATTGTGATTGTAAACGTGCAATGCAAATGTATTTTTTTTTTTTTTTTTTGAAAATTTCAATTTGACTCATATCCTTAGACTTGCTGAAGAGATTTTGATAAAAAAAAAATAGTCAAAAAACGCGAAAAAATATTAAAAGCTAATTCGGAATCAGCGTAATCGTATTAGGTTTAACCGCCGGGTTTCCCGCTTGCTAAAAAAAAGAAGTCTCCAATGCGAGCACAGCGTAATAAAAAATTCTGAGAATCTGCGTAATTGCTACACGCAATACTTCTTAGAATAAAAGGATATAAAAATCTGTTAAAGGATTTTCTATAGGATACAATTTTTCCCAAACTAGAAAATGTTACGAAAATGTTTCAACACATGGGTTTTCAATTAAGGAACATAATCAGAACTTGACAGGTTTTCTGTTACTTAATGTTTTTGAAGTGTACTATATAAAAATGTAGACCTTAGAATATACGAGAAAAATATTTTATTCTGGACTTTCTTTATATAGATCAATTCCTCGAAATTTTTAATAAAAAAACAATTCTACTCCTTTTGCAATTGTAATTCAGAAAATAGCTATTGAAATTAAGAATTTCCATTTGAAATTCTGAAAATATCATTTGAAATTTAGAAAATTTCAATTGAAATTTAGAAAACATTATTTTAAATGCAGAAAATATGAATTAAAACTCAGTAACTCTTCAACTGTAATTTAGAAAATACCAATTGATATTCAGAAAATATGAATTAAAATTCAGAAAATATCACTTGGAATTCAGAATACATCAATTGAAATTCAGAAATCGTTTCATATCAATTTCAATTAATATATTCTGAATTTCAAATGATATTTTCTGAATTTTAATTGACATTTTCTGAACTTCAACTGATATTTTATAAATTATCAATTGATGTATTTCCGAATTTCAATTAGTATTTTCTGATTTCCAAATGATTTTTTCTAAATTTAAATTGATATTTTCTGAATTCCAAATGATGTTTTCTGAATTTCAATTGATATTTTCTAAATTTTAAAATTAAAATCTAAATTTCAATTGAAGTTTTCTAAATTTCAAATGGAAATTCTAAAATTCAATTGATGTTTTCTATATTTCAAATAGAACTTCTGAATTTCAATTGATATTTTTTTAAATTCCAATTGATATTTTCTGTATTACAGTTGCAAAAGGTGTAGTGTCTAAAATATTTTTAAGGTTTTTAAAAAAATTCTCAGAATCAAAAATTTATCAGAACAAACAATAATTTACACATGGACTACACAAGCAAATCAAAATTACACACAATTTGTGTAATTACACAATAAGTGGTAATACTGCTCTCAAGCACTCATCAGAGTTATTTATGTGTCAATTGATTGAAGTATTTTCTTTTGTTAAATTGCTCTATTTGAAAAAATGTCTTCTTTGTGTTGTGGCTGAGAATCAAACCCAGCGCCATCATCAGGCTGCAACTCGTAGCACCACCTCTTAGCGAGTTACACCACGGTCTACACTGCGGTTAATGTGGCTAATTGGAGTTTTTTTCAATCACAGCATACACAACTTATTTTGTAACTAGAATGTTTCCTCTTTTTAATCTTATTGTTATCTCTTTTTCATTATTATTATGGTGCGCCCGGTAGGCTAGCGTGCTGGCTTATCAGTGCGGGGGTTCGATTCCCACCAGAGGCACTGGTCTGTTTTCGCTACAAACGCGCTGAAAGCCATAGAAGCTAGTGCTCGGTTAGGGTAATAGGATATAATTTGTAATTATGTGATTATTAATTAATAAAAAAAAAAAAAATAGAAAAAATCATATTATGATGCACTTTATTCACAGAGAAAATTTTGTTGGACGAAAAATAATGAAAGATTTCAGTAAATCAAAGAAACATTTCTTCACAAAATAAACGAAAATTTTCTTTAAGTAAATGAACAGCTGTGGACTTTTAGGAAACTAGTTTTTTAATTAAACTTCTTCATTGAATGTGTGAAACTTTTACTTAATTAAATTACATTTTTTTTTTTAATTTTATGAAAAATTACATTAACCTAATGTAAAGCTTCAATGGAAAAATTTCAGTTCAATTTCATTGATTTAATGCAAAAATTCATTAATATTATTCAGACAATTCTCTCAGTGAATGCAGGTTTGTAGCCCAAACCAAATGTTGACCGAATACCAAAACGGCATTGGTTTGTTGTTACATATTTTTGCATATTTAGCTAAAAAAGCATATTTTTATATATTTTGCATTTAAATGCAATTTTTTTTCATTTCTTATAAACATTTTTTGCATATTTTAAAATTAAGATTTGATATAATAAATTTTTAAAATTTATTTTAAATTTTAATTGCATATATATATTTTTTTTTTTGATTTTTAATGTATATTTTTGTATTTTTAGTGAATAGTTTTTAGCTTTTAGTGCATATTTCAATTTAAGTCCATATTTTAAGAGCAAATTTTGCAATTTTTTAAACGCATATTTTAGATTTTTTTAGTGCACGAAAGTTGCTGCCCTTTACAAAAAATTTTGTTATTCCATTTTCCAATGTCATTGTCATGTAAAAGAGACTAGTCCATTTATATAACGTGGCATAAATTCCGCATTTCTTAGGGCACTTCTACGTACATAAATTCCACAAATTTGTTATCTAATAAAAACTGTGTGTTATCGTAAATATAAAAAAATCTACTGATTTCACTACTTTATAAGATTTAATTTAATAACCTCGCCACTTTCTTATCAAAATTTAGCATTCATACTTCTACACACCCAGTCAGAAAATTGCATAACAGGTGGTAAAAGTGCTAGAAAAAAATACTCGAAGCCTTCTGGCTATAAAACTTTTTTTTAACAAAGTGCCATAATTTTTATAAAATTATACTGTCGGCAATTTTTGACTGGGTGGTATTGGAAAAAAGCTTTTGGCAGACATTGGTTAAGCGCTATAAGCGACTGAAACTTTTTAATCAAAAACTAGTAAAAAGCTTTCTGCAAACACTGTTAAATCGTCCCAAATAAGTTTTCCGTCAGCAACTGGATACCCTGTGATTTACCATCATTTGATTTCTTTGCACCACTGTATACTTTTGACTGGGTTGTTTTCATAACTGTCACCAAATTTGAGCAAAGTTAACACATTTTTTGACATAAATAGTTAAGCTTGTCTAGATAAATAAATCGTAAATATTTAAAGAACATACTAAAGACCTGTAATACTTTAAATGAATAAACCATTTGGAAAGCAAATTTTAATAAAAAGTCTGTTAAATTTCAAAAATAAAAATATAATCCCCGCTAGATACATTTTAGCGTTCTTAATATATTAGTCGAAAATGAATCAACTAAAACAAATTACTAATTGTTTGTACGAAAATATGAGCGGTCTAAAAAGAACCAGAAAAGACACAAACACTTTAAGAAAATCATTGAATATAAAATATGTTTCAGGATTGACTAAAAAATATTATTGGTTTGAACTTTTTGTGATAAATTCAAAAGGGCTCCAAAAAAAGATTAATTTTCCAGCTTATAGACATTTTTTTGATCTCTTTTTTCAGTAATTTTTGAATTTAAATGGAAGACTCTTTCAGATAAACCATACAGGTTTAACGTATGTTCCAAAACAATTTGAACTTCATTGCGTAGGAAAATAATTTTAAAAATATTTCTTTTAGAGCTTTCTTTTAAATTCCCTACCCGGATAAAAATATTCATATATGGATGGATACATAAAGCTTCAATTCATATGCATACATGGATGCATAAATATCCGTACATGCTTTCATATACTTCCATACATGTGCATTAACGAAACTTGAGGTAATATCATGCATGTTCACGTGTGATCATACCTGTGCATACATATAAATATTACCTCAAATTTCGTTAATGCACATGTTGAAGATATATGGAAGCATTTATGTAGATTATGTATTCATGTAGGGAAATGCATTATGTATTCAAGTAGAAACATGCTTGTATGAGTAAAGTCAGCAAAAAATTTTGGTTAGTCAGCAAATTTTAGTCAGGAGGATGATTGTAGAAAAATTGCTAATGTCAGCAAAATCTTTTGCTGAAAATCATCGAGCTGATTTTTTGCAATAAATTTAGTAGGTTCAGCAAAAGTTTTGCTTACATGTAGTTGATTAAAACTTTAAAAATCATTGCTAAAAGTTAATAAAATTTTTGCTAAATATTAGTATACTAACAAATTTTAGTATACTAGTATAAGAAAAAAATATTAGTATACTAGTATACCAAAAACCAAAAAATTGTTAAATTTAGAATTTTTTTTTCAAAAATTTTAAATGAGTTCAGTTATTTTAATGATGGGCTTTGGAAAAAATGGGAATTATTGAACTTTTTTATTTTTACTAAAATGTATCACGAATTTAATACACATTCTTGTGTTTCTACTCAAAATTTAATAATTTTATCTGAAAATGTACTAAATTTTTTCACATACTCGATGTACTCCGCCGAACTTGACCGAACTCCGAAGCCGAATATTCGGTAATCAACGATATAAAATAATATACGAAATCGTGCTTATTAATATACCTATGCCATATGTAATAATATATGCCACATCTACACAGATAAATCTACAAGCGGGTTTCAATTAAAAAATTTATTGAATCGATTAATATTTTAATTGATGTTGCACATATCACGAAAACGATAATATCAATTAAAACTTTTATTAAAAATTAAAAGGGAACAAAAATTATAAATAACTTCCGAAAAAATTTTTTGATACTCACAAAAAAAGTGTGTGAACGATACGTTGGTATGTGTGTTTTTGTTAATGCTGCGTCCGTTTGTGTGTGCGTGTTTGGTTTGTTTGTAAACTTCAAATGCATTTGGTATTTTATACTGAAAATTTTCTATTTAAGCTACAGTGTGTGAAACAATAATTTGAGAATAACATCTAAAATAAAATATGTATTTATGTATTTAAAAGTCAATTAAAATATTAACTGATTCAATTAAATATTTGTTTAGGAGCAAATTTAATTCACATCAAATCTTTTCTTAGATATTTTAGGTTGATAATTTTGTCTGTGTTTGGTAATATCAATTGATATATATATAAATATTACTATGTTTGGGACCTTTTTTTAAAATTTTGAAAAACCAAATCCAAAATTTAATTATATGTGATCATATGCTCCATCACATATATCCATATTAAGCTACACTCAAAAAAAAAAGTTTGTAAAGTTAGGAAAAAATTTTGCTGAGTCAGCAAAATTTTAGTCAGGATGATGCTTGCAAAAAAGTTGCTAATGTCAGCAAAATCTTTTGCTGAAAATCAGCGAGCTGATTTTTAGCAACAAAATTTGAAGATTCAGCAAAAGTTTTGCTAACACTTAGTAGATTAGAAATACAAAAGCCTTGCTAAAAATTAATAAATTTTTGCTGAATTTTAGTAGACTGAAAAAAACGCAAAAAATTTGTAGAAAAATTGTAATTTAGTTAATTTATTTGCTGAAAATCATAAAACATATATTTGTGATTCTTTTAAAAATAATTAACTACAATAACGAAATATAAAAATTTTCATTTTCCACATTGACGACATGAATTTATTTAATATCTGAAAATATATAGAAATAAATATATATAACATAACAAAAATTGTCTTTCAATTACTTACATCAATGGTTGTCTAAATGATGCTATCGCAACTGCCGAAGATAATTATATAAACGAAATGAAAAAATAAACAAAAACAAACGAAACGAAAAAAACGAAAAAAACAACCCTTTTTGCAATAAGAAAAAGGAACCATAAAAAAATCTACCTGTCTGTGTGTCTTTGTCTTTCAATTTACTCTGTCTACATTTCATTTTCCTTTTCTCTACTACATCTTGACATGCCGCGACATCTACTTCATTCTGCGTATATCTTTCAATCTGGTTGTCGTCCACACTATTAATGTGCTTATCAGCACATTTTTTTTTAGCAAAATTAATTAGTAAAACATTAGTATATTAGTAAAGCATTAGTATAAAACAGTTAAGTGCTGAATAAGTATAACAAAAATTTTAGCTGAAAACACGATTTTAGCAAAAAATTTTGCTAAAAAATAGTATACCTGATTTACAAGACGTTTTACTAACTTTTCTACTAACTTATTTTTTGAGTGTATATAAAGCTATGTTTTTATATAATATTATATTAAATAATATATGATTCGTTACGAACGTTTTACTCGGGTGGATGATTTTTTTAATTAATTTCTGAATATGTATAACTTATATTTTAGCTGAAAACACAATGTCAGCAAAAAAAATTTTCTGAAAAGTTGTATAGTTACTTGATTTACAAGACGTTTTACTAACTTTTCTACTAACTTATTTTTGTTTAGTGTAATAATAATAATGATACTCCATTACCGTTTCTACACTGTAAACTTAAATAAAATCTAATTTCCTTTTGTCACATTTTAAATATTCAACACACGTATTCTTACGAGTGTAGTTAATGATCTTGTCTTGACACTCCTCGTTTTATTTCTAGATTTTTTTTTTTATTATTCTCCACATATCGCTAAATTGCAATTGTTTTGCATGTACAAATTTCGATTTGACATATTAAAAAGTGCGTATTCAATATTAAATTTGATTTGAAATTCTTGAGTTTTTTTTTTTTTTTTAATATTTATTACAAGTGCGTCAGTTGTTGTTGGTGTTGCATTTAAGAAACAAAATATTCAATTCATCAATCAATTTGCATATTGATTTACAACAGTGTGTTGTCAGTTCTTCGCATTTTAATACATATTAAAATGTGCAAATGGATCGATAATTAATTGACTTATTAATTGAACTTTATTGTAATCATATTGTTTACATGTTATATTAAGTGGGTTTCATTAGCGTTTATAGTTTGGAAATTGAAATATATAATTTTTTCTATTACAAAATTTTGGTCAGCGATTTTTGCTTGACTTGAATAATAACACTAAAGCTGCAGTGTGGACGGGATCTGAGGTATCCAGCTTTTTTGAAACATGTTCAGGAGTAAAGCAAGGTTGTTTGCTATCGCCCTTACTTTTTGCGTTGTACTTAAATGATATACATGACCAGCTGGGTGAAGGTATGTTTATTGGTGATGTTAATGTACGCGTCCTGATGTATGCGGATGACATTGTCATTTTAGCAGAAAAAGCTAACACTTTACAACAAATGATATACAACCTTGAAATATACTGTGAAACATGAGGCATGGAGATAAATCTATCCAAATCAGAGATAATGATATTTAGAAAAGGAGGAAGAGTCTCATCGAAAATTGGACATTTAACGGTTCTAATGTAAGAATTGTCTCAGAGTATAAGTACTTAGGCGTAAAACTATCTTTCTCGCAACATGTATTGTCCAAAAAGGATGCGGCAAAAGCGTGTATAAATGCTACATGGAAAAATTTCTTTGCGAATAGGGACGTTACTCTCAAGGCAAAGTGGAGAATGATCTTAGCGGTCTGCAGGTCCATCCAAACCTACGGTGCCCAAGTATGGGGTTTCTCTTGGTTTGGTGAAATAGACAAGCTACAAAGATATTTTTCAAAAAGAGTTTTAAGGTTAGGAGATAACACACCAAATTATGTGATTATGTTGGAAACTGGGCAAGAAGAGTGTCACTTTTATACATATAGTTTGCATCTGCAATATATAGCTAAAACCATTTTTGAGTATGGAAGCAATAGATTACCTCATAAACTATCCATGCAAGTTTTAGAAAAAAACATTTATAAAGGGTGTCCCAAGAAGAGCGCAATTTTTAAATTTTAAATAAAATACAGATATTTAAAAAAAATCGTGAAACTTTATTATATCGTAAAGTAGACAGAATGAGGTTATGTATGGAACAATATATCGTGCATGCACGCGATCTTTTAATGAAATTTTCAATGACCGTTTTGCATGAATGCTGCGGTATTTCATTAATGCAGCGTCCAATTTCCTCTTTTAAGGCTTGAGTCGTCGTCGGATTATTCGCGTACCCCATCGACTTCAAAAAACCCCAAAGAAAAAAATCTAATGGTGTTAAATCGCACGATCTAGGCGGCCAATTCTGATCTCCAAAACGCGAAATAACACGACCGGGAAATGACTGATGCAGCAATTGAATTGTTTCTCTGGCTGTATGACATGTGGCGCCGTCTTGTTGGAACCACATGCCCTGCACATTCGTTTCTTCAATTCTAGGCAAGAAAAAACTGGTTATCATTTCACTATACCGAACACCATTGACTGTTTGCGCTTGACCTGCCTCATTTTCATAAAAAAGGTCCAATGATTCCTCCAGCCCAAAAACCACACCACACAGTGACACGTTGAGGATGCATTTGCTTCTCGTGAATCACTCGAGGATTTTCCTCACCCCAAATGCGACAATTCTGCCTATTGACGAAGCCATCAAGATGAAAATGGGCCTCGTCACTGAAGATGATTTTATCGGCAAAATCAGCATTTTCATGTTGTCATGTTGGTAAAACAATTTCACAATGAGAATGCGTTGTTCATTCGTGTAGCGCTCCATTTTTACTAACCTCGTACCTTCTACTAGCAAACAATAACAATTGTTCAAATGTCAAACAATGCCACTTCGAATGTTGCCAGATTTAAAAATTGCGTTCTTCTTGGGACACCCTTTATAAAAACCTTGATTTTTCTAAAGGTCTTGAGTATTGCACAGATCGTTATAATTTGCTCCAAATAAGCTATATAATGATGGTGAGGGGTGATCTTTTATGGTTAAATGGTAACCAATTCAGAGTTGGTAATGCCCGATTTTGTTCCATGTGTAATATGAATGAAGTAGAAACACTTCAACACTTCCTAGGCAGATGCCCTGTGCTCAAGAATATAAGAAATAGATTTTTGGTAGTTTTTGGCTCAACGATGAAGTAATAGTATGTGTGTTAAACGGTGGTGAAGATAATAATTGGCTAAACCTATATTATTTTGTTAAAGATGCCTTAAGATATAGATCTATGTTAATAAGAGAATATAATTTTTAAAAAATTGTAAAATTCAACTTCCGGCTAACGGTTTTCTTAAAGCATGCCGTAAATTTCTTTAGAAAAACAAAATGTAAGTTTTACATAGTAATAAGATAAATTTTTGTAATGATTTTGAAAAAAATAAAGAAAATCTAATCTAAAAAATCTAATCTAATCTATAAGAAATTATTCGAGATCTAAAATGCCAACATTTTTTGAATCTGCTATTTTTGCGTATGAGTAATATGAATTAATTGAAAATGTAAAATTAAGCATACGCACCTAAAAACGTTTGTTTATATATACAAAATGTTATTTATCTTGAAAATAATTGAACCAATCTACAAAAATAGTATATAATTTGAGAGAAACTATCTTATATAATCATATTTAAAAATGCTATTTTCTAGAAAAATAATTGCAATTTTAACTTTTCCATAAGTCAGAGAAATATAACATTTAGAAATAGCACTCCTCTTCAACACAACGTCTTTATTTTTAGCGCCACTTATTGTGCTAATTAAAAATTAGTAGTTGCTACAATTTGTGCAAACAATATAATTGTTAAATTTTATTTATATAAACGATAAATACTGTAATTAAACATAACTATGATATTATAGTTGGTACATTGTTTGCGTACGGTAAATAAAATATTGAGAATACTACGGAATTTAAGCACTTATTATTTAATAAGCAAATAAGCAGTTGATCATTAGGATCAGCGTTTAGATAATCTATAGAAACTTTAGTCTTATGTACATTTCGCCTCTTTAAATATTTTAAAATAAATTCTTTTGTAATTTAACAAGTAGTAATTAACGTAATTTAACATATTGATGTTCATAAACCTACACTTAAAAAAGTAAGTTAGTAGAAAAGTTAGTAAAACGTCTTGTAAATCAAGTATACTACTTTTCAGCCAATCTTTCGCCTACAATTATATTTTCAGCTACAATTTTAGTTACACTTATTCAGAACTTAACTGCTTTGAACTAATGTTTTAATAATATTTTACTAATGTTTTACTAATTTATTGTGCTAAAAAAAATTGTCCACACATTAAAAGTGTGCACGACAACCAGATTGATAAATATACGCAGAATAAATTAGATGTTGCGGCATGTCAAGATGTAGTGGAGACGAGAAAATTATTCTAAAAAGTGCAACTCTTGTAAGACATATAAAAAAAATCAACCATGGAAGATTTTTGTATCTGTTTTACATACATAAAACAAAATTGTCGATTAAAACAACTTAAATTTTGTGTTGTCACCGGCTTGTGAAAGTAATTGTGTATTAATTAAATAAAGAACAAAATAAAATATTTAAGTCTAATAAAGATTTATTAGCTATTTATAAACTAAATGTTTATAGTGATTAATATTTAGTGTAGTGTGGTCAAATAGCAGACAAATATACGTCCATGTAGATCGACTAAAGCGAAAGACTAGGGCTCACATCTTAGGTAATTTTTTATGTTTCCTTTGTCTTATTGCAAAATAGGGAATGTGTATGTCATATTTTGTTATTTTTTCATTTCGTTTCTAGAATTATCTACTGCATTTGTTTTGTTTTATTATATATATTTACTTATTTCTATATATATTCAGATATTACTTTAATTCATGTCGTCAATGCTGTAGTATGAACATTTTTATATTTGGTAACGCATTGTAAATCATTTTTAAAATACTCACAAAAAAAATATTCAGATTTTCATTAAAAAAATTAACTAAAAAATAATTTTTCTAAAAAATTTTGGAGTTTTTTCAGTCTAATAATATTCAGCAAAAATTATATTAATTTTTAGCAATTGTTTTTTAATTTCTAATCTACTATGTGTTAGAAAAACTTTTGCTGAATCTACTAATTTTGTTGCTAAAAATCAGGTCGCTGATTTTCAGCAAAAGATTTTGCTGACGTTAGCAATTTTTTTTCAAGCACCCTCCTGACTAAAATTTTGCCGACTCAGCAAAATTTTTTGCTGACTTTACTAACTTTTTTATTTGAGTGTATAATCCGTTTTATCAGGTTAGGTCAAAATGAAAAGATATTTAAATTTTAAGTTTGCATTGACTCAAGCGATTCTTTGAGTGTATTTTAAGTAAAAGATATCGAAATATCTTTTGAAATTACTTTATTTATTGTTTAAAGCTAACGAAGATGTCCATTCATTTTGAGTCGATGTTTTTTATTGCAATTTAAAGATTTGAACCATATATACTTATATATGACATTGAACTAACAGATGTCAGTATAAAGTCGAAAGTTATTACCCTGACGATTTGGATTGTTTATAAATGAATTGTATCCCCCTAAAACTGGACGGCCATCATTGTTGATCCTATTTGTCTCAAAATAAATACTAAATAAAGTTATTTCAAAAAAGATTTTAATGACTTAAAATACACTCAAAAAATCGCTTGAGGCAATGCCAATTTAAAATATCTTTTTATTTTAATACGAAATCTACGTCTCAAAATTAAGTTTACGTGTCTTGGGGTTTTGATGTGTTATTTTAACATACTGCGTAATTATACTTTGGATCCTTTTTATATTTACGTATGAGGTTTGACGAATGAACTTTGATTAATACACCCAGAGAAATAAAGTGCCAACCGAATTGAAAGTGTATTTTAATGGTAACAACTAATAAATTTAGTTAGTACAATGATATTTACATTAGCTTTCTGAATATATTGGGTGTTGCAACTAAAATTCAGTTGAGTTAACCGAATTTTTGTTGTGAAAACTAAAGTTCAGTTGTACCAACCGACTGAAATTCGTAACAATCGAAATTGAGTCATAGTAACCGAATTTCAGTTGGCAAATAGCTAAATTTTTCTCTGTGTGCACGCAATTTCACTGTTTTTTCTTTTATTAAAAGTTCAACAGTTTTATTACTCAAATTAAAATTTTTCGTATTTTCGACTTTACTCCAATATTTTTAATTTCACTTCAAAAAGCAACTGTTGCAAAAAAATTGAATTGGGAAAAACGATCTTTTAGAGAAAAAAAAATCGTAGTTCCTTTTTTTTTTGGATCAGATCAAAAAGAATCCCACTTTAAAAGTGCCAATACGCTCTAGTCTACGATACATAACGTGACCAACAGGGACGGCAGGCAATACCTCTAAAATACCGTTATCAATTCAAAACCCTTTAAACTGAATACCGTTATCCCTAAAATATCGTTACCGAAATAATTGAAATAGCGTTATCCGCAAAATACCATTACCGATATAATTAAAATATCAATACGCACAGAAAAAAATTTAGATATTTACCAACAGAAATTCGGTTACTACTACACAAATTCTGTTACTACGAATTTCAGACAGTTTCCCCAACTTAATATTAATTCAACAGAATTTTAGTTGCAACACCCAACATTTTCAGAAATCGAATGTAAATATTGTTGTACTAACTGAATTTATAAGTTGTTACTATTAATATACACTTTTCAATTCGATTGGCACTTAATTTCTCTGTGTGTATAACCTTCAAATAACGTTATCGAAATAACTAAAATACCGTTATCGTTATAATATCGTTACCGAAATAATTGAAATAGTGTAATCCTTAAAATACCGTTAGGAAATAATCGACCAAGATCTGAAAGAAAAATTGCTGTAATTTGATGTATTGTCCCACAGTTTGATCATAAACTAGCCAGTCATTAAAACTCGGGCATAATGTGGCTAAAATATCGGTGTGGACTAAAATAACGTTACCCTTAAAATACCGTTACCGAAATAACTGGCAAATCGTTATGCCAAATATAACATTACCGAAATAACTAAAATACCGTTACCGAACTAAGTAAAATACCGTTAGCGCTAAAAACCCGTTACCGAAATAACTGAACTATTCTTACCCCTAAAATATCGTTACCAAAATAAAAGAAAATAGATTTTCCCTTACCGATACCCGCATTCGAATCGGTTACCATCCATGGTTTTTAAGCGGGACTCGTCAGACGAAAAAGCGGGTATTTGGTGCAAAAAGCGGGATTTTAAATTTTGTGTTCAAAAAGTTATTCAAAGTTAAAGTTATTAAAGGAATTAAATCGAAAAGGGCAACCGAGTGGGTATTGGCAAATTTTGCACATGTTTATTAATAATATGTTTGAAAGTTCTAATATTCAAATAGCGGGCTTTTGGTTTAAAATGCGGAAAACAAATACAAGGCAGGATCATCCTTCAAGAAGTGGGATCACTCCGCCAAAATCGGTATGGTTGGTCAAGTTAATTATGCACTAAAACAACATTGCCTTTATAGTTATATCATCTTATCGTATTATTATCATATCATATTATGACAACTACCAACAACATTTTTACAACTGTTGTACAATTTTTACAATGCACGATATAATAGTACCTACACATGTTTGCAATTGTTAGTAGGTACACCATTTGAATACCATTAATAATTTTTATGATCTCCTCTTTCGCGCGTGGAAAACGTTTTTGTGATTCTTTATGAAAATCAAATTTAATTTATATAAGTACGATAATTAAGATTTCAAAAAAATATTATATTAATATATCGAGGGCTTATATTCAATACCGTCTATCTACATTTTCACGAAAAATTTTTTTTATGCCAAACTCATCTCTGACCCCATCTGCATGTACTGTAAAAATTTCAGTGGAAAAAAAACTATTTTTAGTACTATATATCCTGTATTTTATCATTTGTCTATCTACAAAGATACTTAGTTATGAATTTTATGACGGCAATACCGTCTATCTACATCATAGAATTTTGTCGTTTTATTTAATTTCAGTCTATTTCTCTGTTTGATATCTATTTATTCACTGTTCGTTTTTCGGATACATACTTCTCTTGTCGAACGATCAATATCTACCATAATACGCAAATACAAAATCAAGAACAAAATTATTAAAATGCCATTTGATGCATTACATTTAAAGTATGATTTTTTTAAGAACTATATTCGATACGAACCTTATTCGATTTTCCAGTATTAGACTAGGTCGAGCAAAAAATGATCCGACAGTATCCCAACTAAGATCTCTCTTATATTCCCCAAGTGGTACCATTAAGTTTAAAGTGAATTTTGATCATAATTACACTGAACTACCTATTAGAATAAAGCAATATGAAGGTCACATAGAACCAAAACAATTGTATACCGGTCGACTACCAATTCAGCAAAACAAATGGAAACATTTACAGGAGTTAAAGGCGGTAATTCCAGAGGAGTATCACTACTTCTATGATAATCTTAGGCACGCGAAGTAAAAATTATAATAAATTATAATAAAAAAATTATAAAAACATTGTCTTTGAATTTAAACTGGTTAAACAATTCTTCTGAACACACCTTCCCTCTATCTGACACCTTTTTTGAGACACCCATGCCAAAAACAAACAAAAACTAGTCAAAAACAACCCCTAGCTCCCTAAAGGGTTCAAATGTTAGAACAGGTCCTACTAATTTTCTATCCCCAACATTTCTTGTGAACATATCTACCCCCTATCTCCCACCTTTTTCGGGGTCCCCATACAAAAACCGTAATACAAACTTAATTTTAAAATAAGGCAATACCGTCTATCAACATATTATTTTCCTACACAATGATTTCATTTTTGAGGCAATACCGTCTTTCTATCATAGAAGCTAAAATAACGCGAATTTCAAGAAACTTTTTAGTTAGAACGTTTGTTAGACACATTCTGTTAATATTGTAAAAGATGAGTTCATCGAAATTGTTGCTTATTTGCGAATATAAAACAGTTTTTTGGCTCTCCTAAAAATTGTGTTTTTGTAGATAGACCGTATTGAATATAAGTTATTCCCATAATTTTATTATGGTAAATTTGTAAACATATAAAACAAAAAAACTATTTATAGAAATTACTTACAAGGAAGCAACGCTGACGGTCCCTCCATAATTTGAGAAGTCCAAATTAAACTTTGCAAACCCCTTTGGAGAATTTGTTTGCGTAATGTTTAACATTTACTTCGCGTGGAAACCATCGGGAATGTAATATCTTGTCGCACAGTGCTATTTACTGCAAATTTTTAAAAATTACTTAAAACATCATTTATTAATGAATCAAATATTAGCACTGGTAATGAATGAATGATATGACTTATTATTTTTACAAAATAAATTCATAAGAGTTAGGGTTTTAGATTTTCTGAAAATGTTAGAAATCTGTGCAAGTCAGTACACGATTATTTCATTGTACATGTGACTAAAAATCAGTAGTTATTATGATCAAACCTGTAAGAATGGCCACCATAGCCATATTGGATCCACCATTTTAAAATTCTAATGCCAGATTTATATGCTGCGATCCCGAAAGTGTAAAGTACTGATTTTAAAGCCAATTCAAAATCCGCCATATTGGATTCGACATTTTTAATTTTAATAAACTCCCTCATGTGAATAGCATCAAACTCCCTCAAGTATAGTGTTTCGTATTAGATTCACCATCATTAACTCCATATTCCGACTTGACTTTTAAAATTAGAAATACTTACCCACACTTTGTGCATTGATACATATCAAGCACAATTTTGACGAGCAGGGGATATCACATTTTCATGCTATCAATCCAGAAAAGGTGAACTCTTCGGGAAAGTATGCTTTTTATAAGATATGAATACGTACATAGTAAACAAATTCTAAAAAAAATTATATTTGGTAAGGTCGCAAATCAAAAGTTATATACACTGTGCTACAAATTTGAGGTTTTGTATGCTGAATGAAACCTACGGGAGCGGAAAATAGACTAACAGCTGATTAAAGGGCTTTGAAAACTTTGCTCGTTTATTGTTTTTATATTCTTTTGAAGTTTGGCTTTTTCATACCAATTTTTTTATTTGTTTTTAAATATATTTTAATGAAATTTTTCATAAACTACACAGACGAAAATGGCATCGTATATTCACATACTTACTAGGGCGGTCCCAAAATTTGCCGACCTGACGTATATGTGGCGGCAGTATATTGAAAAAAATTACTTTGGTGAAAAATTACTAAGTGTATAAAACATACACTTAGAATACTATGTAGGTAAAGACCACTGCAAATGTAGTTAAAAACAAATGAAATTTCACTTAAAGAAAAGACGACTTACATTAAATTCAGTAAATTCAACAAACATTGTCATTTGTATTTTAATGTTCAAAAAATGACTAACAATTGTAGTAAAAATTAACCACATGTTAATAAAAAATAAACAAACATTTATTTTTTTAAATAACAAAAAACTTCTGTAAAAAATGAATGTAAATTCATAAAACAGTCATTTGATGTGGTTTGTTTTTCTAAATGAACTACAAGGTTATAAAAAATTTAATTTGTTCTACAAATGACTGACATTTACATTAAAAATACAGAAACTGTATTACAACCCAAACAACTACATATTTTTAAAGCAGAAGTTCCCTAAATGTATGTTTAGTATTTTTTTTTTTTTGGAGCCTTAAAAAATAATCAATCACCGAAAAAATTGGTCATCGTTATGTAATTCAATACTTTCAATTGAAAGGTCTCAGTTTAACCAATATTAAAGCCGAGCGAGATTCTACTCTAGCGTTTACGACTATAAAATATTAGGTGGCAGAGTTTAAACGAGGCCGTACGAGCGTAGTGGTCGACGAATACCAAGACGAATACCGTAGTGGTGGACCAATTGAGGTGTCCACTCCAGAAACGATTAAGATTGATCGTCGGCTGAAGGTGATTGAGCTGGCTGAAATTCTGGGCATTTCAAAACTAGCTAAACATCGCATATTGAGCGCAAATTTGGAAATGTGAAAGCTGTGCGCAAGACGATTGCCGCATTTGCTTACAATAGAATAAAAACAGAGGCGTCAAGATGTTTCCATAAAGTGTTGGGGAACAATGTTTAACCAATGTTTAAAAATGTGGAACCATGGATGAGACATGGGTCCACCACTATACACCTGACACAAAGGAACAGTCAAAGCAGTGGACGGGAGAATCATGTCCAAGAACGGCAAAGACAGTTCCATCTGCAGGCAAGTTCATGACGTCTGTTTTATGGGATGCGCGTTTGATAATTTTTATTGATTTTCTTCAGAAAGGAAAACCAATCAACGGCGAGTGTTATTCTAACTTATTGCAGCGTTTAAGTGATGAAATCAATAGAAAAAAGCCGAACTTGACACCAGTCCACACATCCACTATTATCTATTTCCAAACTTGATAAAATGGCTCGGTGGTAAAAGATTTGCCAATAAGGAAGAGGTGTAGTCTGCGGTTGATGGCTTTTTTAAGGAGCTAGGCAGAGTTTACTAAATCGAAAATCGTATCGAGCTAAAAGGTGATTATGTTGAGAATTAAAGAAAATGTTTCCCAAATTTGTTGTGTTTGCATTGTTAGGTCGGCTAATTTTGGGACAGCCCCTCGTATGTTAATGGTACTTCAATTATAATCAATAACTTGATATCACAAAAAAAAACCAAGAATGTTTTTTTTTTTATTGATTTAAAAAATTATAGTCAATGCAATAATGCAGTAACAAAAACAAGCAATTTATCTAATAATTAAGGATATTCACAGTCATATATTGTTTTACGTTATCACTGTAACATTTTGCTTCCTACGAGCTATATTTTTCCACCGCCAAATAATACTTGGAACTGATACCAAAAACAGCTTGGCTTATATTTTTAATATTGATTTCCAGCAAATCTTTTAAGACCACATGTTAAGACCCTTAATTGTAATATTGCAACATTTTTATATTTTTATGTCTACAGAACATATGATTAAATTAGAGATTAAACAATACATAGCATAACCAATGAAACTGGTGAACTTTGACAAATTTTCCAGTTGACAGTTAAAAATGAACCATTATATCGCAAAGAAGTAAACATTTTTCCGTGTTGTGGAAAATTGTGTGAAATAGTTAAAATTAATAAAACAAATTTAAAAGAAAACTTATTTGCAATGGCAACGGAAGAAACCACAATAAGGTGGGAAATTAAAAATATTTATAATAACGTTACAATAAAACTAAAATTACAATAAAACTAAAAAAGTTGTAGTTTTTGCTAACTTAGCTAAATTTAAAATAAATTTTACTTTTATTAAGAACAACAAAATAAAGGGTGTCCCAAGAAGAGCGCAATTTTTAAATTTTAAATAAAACACAGATATTTAAAAAAAAATCGTGAAACTTTATTATATCGTAAAGTAGACAGAATGAGGTTATGTATGGAACATTATATCGTGCAGATGGCCGCCGCGGCTTTGCTGGCATGCACGCGATCTTTTATTGAAATTTTCAATGACCGTTTTGCATGAATGCTGCGGTATTTCATTAATACAGCGTCCAATTTCCTCTTTTAAGGCTTGAGTCGTCGTCGGCTTATTCGCGTAAACCATCGACTTCAAAAAACCCCAAAGAAAAAATCTAATGGTGTTAAATCGCACGATCTAGGCGGCCAATTCTGATCTCCAAAACGCGAAATAACACGACCGGGAAATGACTGATGCAGCAATTGAATTGTTTCTCTGGCTGTATGACATGTGGCGCCGTCTTGTTGGAACCACATGCCCTCCACATTCATTTCTTCAATTCTAGGCAAGAAAAAACTGGTTATCATTTCACGATACCGAACACCATTGACTGTTTGCGCTTGACCTGCCTCATTTTCATAAAAAAAAGGTCCAATGATTCCTCCAGCCCAAAAACTACACCACACAGTGACACGTTGAGGATGCATTTGCTTCTCGTGAATCACTCGAGGATTTTTCTCACCCCAAATACGACAATTCTGCCTATTGACGAAGCCATCAAGATGAAAATGGGCCTCGTCACTGAAGATGATTTTATCGGCAAAATCAGCATTTTCATGTTGTCTCTCCAATACCCAATTACTCCATTCCATCCATACTCCATTCGTGTAGCGCTCCATTTTTACTAACCTCGTACCTTCTACTAGCAAACAATAACAATTGTTCAAATGTCAAACAATGACACTTCGAATGTTGCCAGATTTAAAAATTGCGTTCTTCTTGGGACACCCTTTATTATTTTAACGTAAAAAAAAAAATGCTCCAATTCAATCAATTTTGAGGCAATTTGAACGAACTTTGTCCACAGCTATTGACAACATTTATGTCAGGATTTTGATGAGCTCCTTTTAAAAAATTTTTGATTAGAATTTTGTGGTGTTGGCATTTGTCTGGTCCAAATATTTTTTTTTAACATTAGTACACTTAGAATAATATGTAGTTAAATTTCACTTAAAAAAAAGGACAACTTACATTTCAGTGAATTTAACTAACAATGTCATTTGTTTTTTACTGTTCAAAAAAATGAAATGTAGTAAAAACTAACCACATATGAGCAATTCCAGAAAAAGGTCAAGCACGAGTGAAAAATGCAAAGTGCTCAGAACTTTTTATTTGTTTTCAATAATAAAGCTTAAAGGTCTATACTTTATAAATGTAAAAGCATTTTTAATTTTTCTCATTTCTTGGCCGAAATATACAACTGCAAAAAACCTTTTTTTTTTGCGCCTTTTTGCGATTTATATCAATTTTTTTTATATCTTTTAAGATTGGTTAAAGTAATATTATTTTTGTTCTTGTAATTTAGAAATTTCCTATTAACAATTATCGTTTTATCAATGTGTATGGACAACAATGATGAAGTTAATGATGGATGGATTGATGGAGCTTTTTTATATACCGACAGAACAAATTGAGGATTCTTCATCTGAACTGGCTGAGCTGTGACAGAATGTTCCAAATATTAAAGGGATTAAAAGCCTGCATTGATTTTAGTATTTCGACAACGAAAACATTGAGGTTGCTCGGACCTCTTATTCATTAAAATCTATAATTAAAATTAAGTGCAAAAATCCATCTTCATTAACGATTATATATCCTAAAGTACCTAATTGAGAATATGGAACTTTATTTCGATTTCAGTTTGTTATAATTTTATTTTATTAATTAATAATCATATAATTACAAATTATATACTATTAGCCTAACCGAGCACTAGCTAGCTAGGTGCATTGTAGCGAAAACAGACCAGTGCCTCTGGTGGGAATCGAACCCACGACCCCCGCACTGGTAGGCCAGCATGCTACCAACTAGACTACCGGGGCGCACGTTTGTTATTATTATTACCTTTACTTGAAGTTAACTTTATGTTATGGTTTTGTTTAGGTTTTTTTAATTAAAGTTGAATCATTATTATTACCAAATTTAGTGTGTTTTGTTTTCTTGGAAAAAATTGTCTCTTCCGTCTTGTCGCGTCCGAATTTGTTTTTTACCCAATTTAAAAAAATTAAAAAAAATTTTCATATTTCATAAATCTACACATAAAAACTGTTCTTTCAACGTAATTTCCACGTTCACAAAAAAAATTGTTTTCGCAAATTTCGATGACTTATGTCTATTTCTATAAGGGCATAAAAATAACTTCTATATTTGTCGCGTCCGTTTCTTGCTGATATTTGCTTATATCTTTTTACTACATTACTGATTCTGCCTAATTTTTTTCCTCAAATTTAGTACTCTTCCTAACTTCAATACACTGAAGATATATACCACATATTTCCATTTCTTTATTTTTTTGGCTCAAATAAAAGTGTGCGAATGTCGCGTCCATCGCCCAGGAATTGCCCATATGCAGTTAAAAAATAAACAAAAATTTATTTGTTTTATTTTATTAAATAAAAAAAAATAAAAATGCTGTATCAAATTAATATAAAGTCATAATATAGTATTATGATGTGGTTTGTTTTTTAAATGAACTACAATTGTAGTCACAACTGGAGTTTCTTCTAGAAATTACTGTTTTTTCACTTAAAAATAAAGATAGTGCATCACAACTCAAGCAACTACAAATATTTACAGCGGAAGTTAACTGAGTTTAAAGTTATTTCCTGCGGAATTGTGTTTTCCCTGCAATTTATAACCGTCTAAGACTAAATATGACTAATCGCCCATGATGCAAAATTTGTATATTGAAACATTCAGTCTAATTTTTGTGTTTCACAAACAGCCGGATTATTCTTTCCTGATTTGTTTTTTGTAGTCCGTATTAAGCCCTTTTATATTCCAGGCGATAAATAATATCGCGAATTTATCTTCCAGGGGAATTGCTTTCGTATTGCCTGAATGTATCGCTTTCGTATTGCCTGAACGTATTCTATACGAAAGAAACTTCCGCAATACGAATATGATTTATGCCGGCAATAAATGTTATCTTCTAAGCGATATGATGAGTCGGGTTACTAACGGTAGAATACCCCGGTATTGTGAATCTATTTTATGAATTTTGTACCATATTTTTGATCATTTATATATATTTTTTTTAATTTAAATATTTTTCTTTTATTTTACAGTTGCTGGTCAGAATTTTTGGAAAAATTCAAATGAAGACAGACACTTTGGATAAAATTTGTTGCTTCTTAGCTGAACTCATCGGCACCGGTATGCTAGTATTTTTGGGTTGCATGGGATGCGTCATGACTGATACTTTTCACAATAGCCATCTACAAATGGCTTTGAACTTTGGTCTAGTTATTATGGTGGTCATTCAATGTTTTGGCTGTGTTTCCGGGTCTCATTTAAATCCAGCCGTCACATTAGCTGCCTTCATTTATGATATGGTTTCAGCACCCTTGGCCATTGTTTACTTCTGCGGTCAAATGCTGGGAGCTTTCATTGGTTATGGCCTACTAAAGGTTGTATTACCAGCCAGTGCTATAAATGCTGAAGCCGCTCATGGTTTGTGTGTTACAACTCATCATCTGGATATCACACCCTTGCAAGCATTTGGAATTGAATTTATCATCACTGCCGTTCTGATATTGGTTTGTTGTGGTGTATGGGATCCTCGTAATGCTAATCATCATGATTCTACTCCCATACGTTTTGGTTTGGCTGTTGCCTGTTTAGCCATCACAGCTGTAAGAAACTTGGACAAGTTTTTGGTTAAAAGTGCAGCGGAAATAATTTATTATTATATTCTTTCTAGGGTCCCTTTACTGGAGCTAGTATGAATCCTGCTCGTTCTTTTGGACCTGCTTTGTGGAATTATGATTTTACTGCACATTGGATTTATTGGATTGGTCCCATGGCTGCTGCTGCCATTACTGCTTTCGGTTATAAGGTAGTATTTAGACGTGAAGTACCCGTTGAAGCTGTCCATCATAAATTGCGTGCCATGGAAGAGGTGCCCTTATCATAAGTGTTTAGTCCTTTCAATCTGTGCTCTACCTGCAGCAGTGTTGCCATATGATACAATTAATTTTGGATGCCATTCAAACCAAATATTGAATTTATTATTATTTAAAACAATGACCAAAAATAATTATTATCATATTTGAGAGTTATTTTATAAGTTGATTTATAATTCTTAATCAGCAACGTAAACAAATATTTCTTGAAAATTATTATTTTGCAATTAATATCGATAATAGTTATTTTGACCCAAGCGAAAAACTATATTAAACGTGATTTGAACACAAAAATTCACCTAAAATAAAGATTTTCTATTGAAATTAAGACCAATGCATGCATAATTTCCCGACTAAATTCGATTAGAGTGCGTAATTTTTTTATTTTATTTTTTACTCATAACTATTATTGAACAATAAAAAAAATAAATAATTGGGAAGTAATAATTGTGCGCGTAAGGAATAAACTAAAAATTGCTCATAATAGTTATAAATTAAATTGTTTCTTACACGCAGAGAAAAAATATGATTGCCGACAAATATTATCATATTATGATCCTAACAATCATAAACATTATACTGCCTGATCATATTATGATCACTGGGAAAGATTTTATCAACATCTAGAAATATAATATAATTATGCGGATCATATTATGATTGTAACGTGTTTCAGTCATAACATGATGCTCTTAAACTATCATTACATGATGCTCTTTCTCTGCGTGAATAAAACTTATAACAGTTGGGTCGTTAAACATATTAATAATAATTTTGTGCTTTTTTTTAGCTATAAAAATAATTTAAGCTGTCAAATGTGCAATGATTTTTTTTTTTTTTTGTAAAAAGTTGAACTATTTTTTAAAATAATTTTGTATGATTTTTGTTTTTGATAAATTTACAATTTAAGTAACTGCATTTCTTTTGAAAGAAGCCTTTTTGTTATTAATAAACTAGTTAATAAAATTTGATTGTTGTCAAAAAATAATAATTCCTAGGATTTTAAAATTTACGAATGAATGAATGAATAATGATTTATTAAAAAAATATTTAATTACAATTCATATAAATATCAAAAAGAAGTAGCTATGATTAAATCATTTGAACACGCAGAGAAAAAATATGGTTGCAATATGATTGCGGCCATCATTTGAACACGCAGAGAAAAAATATGGTTCCAATATGATTGCGGCCACAAAACTATGTTTCCTACAGCAATAAATGATTGTTTCAATTAAACTATTATTGTATCAATCATATTTCACCAATAATATGGTTGCTTTTATCATGTTCTAGTAAAAATTTCTCTCTTTTTTCAGTTATCATATTATTGTGTTGTCTACAATCATACTATAGTATTTATTATCATATTCCTCTATCTAACTGCAACCATATTAGAGTTGCACCAACTATAAGATGATCAGTTGGTTTTTTTATGAGCGTATTCGCTCTTTTAGTTTCATTCCTGTTTGAGATTTTGTGAATAGAAGTTGTGGGAAACAGTCAGCTCCAACAAATTAAATAGTAGTAAAAAAAAGACATTAACAAAGGACAAAGCACGTAGTGGTGGTAATTTTAATGCTGATTTGTTTGTGAAAGAAGAAATAAATTGAATGCTCAACTCGGTCTGCCCTGGAAGTCTAGGCAAAAGTTTAATAATCGCGCACCCGTTAATAAAATTATTGTTTATTATAAAAAAGTGATAAAAAAGTGCTTAATTATTTAATTGTTTATAATTACGCAAAAAAATATTGTTAATGAAAAAAAAATGTGAAAGAAAAATTTAAACAAAATGCACGTTCTTTTATGTATGTAGTACGAAATAATCATAATATGTTTGCAATAATCATAACATGGTAATAAATTATGACGAAATTCTTGTCCATGACCATAATATGATAACTTGGACTATACTATGATTATAATGCAATTGTTATGATTGCTGCAAACATGGTTTGATCATTATTAATGTACTGTGAAATTATATTCTTACCAATATTTTTATGCTTGCTTTATGCTGTAATCACATGTATAGCTAGTATAGCTGACACAATATTTCACAAAGCTTATTCTTCTGCGCAAAGACAATTTAAATATGTGAATTATTAAATAAATATACTATTAAAAAACACGCATATCTTTTTAATCCAGCTTCAACAGAATGCTGGGAGAATACTGTAGGGCTCATATTATGATAATTCATACAAATTTCCAGAACCATAATATGATAATATTGGGATATATTTGGAACCATAATATGACAATCTAATTATCATATTATGATACAGAAGCAGATAAGAGCATGGTTGTCACAACCATAGTAACATGGTAGTCGCAATCATAAATCCAAAAATGTATGATGCTCTTCGAATATGGTTCCCTCAACCATGTTTTTTCTTTGCGTGAAGACATAACATTTAATGTTGTGATTTGGTAGAATATTTATCTGCAGACTTTTGATTTTGACAAAAGCACTTATTTCAGGTTTTTTAAGTGTACACTAAATTTCTGAAAATGAATAAAAAGCTTCATATGTAACCAGTTTTTTTAAGATTTTATTGAGTGCATGAAGCTTTTCACTAAATTTATAAAAACAAAACATTAAAGAAAACTTGCGCTGACTTACAAAGAAATTATATTCAAATGGGTTTGGAAAATGCGAATTCACGGGTATATGATATATTTCCGAAAACTTTAAAATATTTTTGTTATTAAAAAAAATGTGTTTTAAGTGACACTTTAATTGGAGTTTTGTTAAGAAAATATAGTGGATGTAAGCTATGACTATTATATATATATATATATATGTATATATATATAATGTCCTATGGTTCATTAAGAGGAACAAAGCTATGACTATTAATGCGTTTTTAATTTAATCGAGGGTGTGTCTAAACTCTTCCGATATTCTCAATTGTTTGGCTTTCATGCGACTTTTTCCAAATAGCTTTTTTCTACTATATTTTTAATATTTCCAACACATGACAACCCTAAGTAGCTAAATAGCCAATATGAATATCAAAATTATTGTTTTCTCGAGTACTTCAACCCTTCTACAAATTAATCTGAATTTCAGTAAGTTTCCCTCCATTTTTACTCCAATTTTTAGCTCTCAAACGTGAGATTGGGCTGCAAAAAATATGTGTCCCTTATTGTCCCCTCTTTATTATATGTATATCCGAATTTCATTAAGCTCTGAGAGTTCCCATCGGGAGGCTCTCCTTGTTTGGTATAAGTTTAAATAAACGAGTTCCAACGCAATTTCATTGTTTTTATGCCGAAATTCTTCAAAGCATGCAAATAATTCACTCAGTACGCAACGTGGTACGTGTTTATAATGAGTATAGTGAGTTTGTGATAATATATGAGAGAATCGAAAATATTAGGAATCGCGCTCTACAGGTCGCAAATATAAAGATAATTTGATTGAATTAAAACCGGTTCATGTTTGTACATTATTACCAATTAACCAATTTTCTCATAAATTGTGCCAAAACAAATCTAAATTTTCCTCAAAAATTATGGTTTTAATAGATTATATAGATCTCAAACTCCTCTTCTTCGTCTTTTTACACCAAATACATTTTTTCTACACATTTAAATATTTTTTGTATAAGGTATACGACGTATGTCCATCCAACACGCAGAAAAATATTTGAATATGTTTGCAGGTAATTATTTATGTGTTTAAAATGAATTCAATTTTCAAACATAAACAAAGATATATTTTGCAATTTTAAAATTGGTTAGATATTATGTTTGAGACATACAAACATATATATATATTTGCAGCCTAAGCATATATGTATATGTTTGGCGGTAGACGGTTTTTACTATTTCCAAATATATATATTTTACCAGCAAACATAATTATTTTTGCAAGCAAACATGTTATATTAGAAGCATGGGAAACATAAGTATATTACCAGCATTTATATTTATATTTTCAGCACGCCCGTTTTTTTTTTCAGCATCATAACATTCTCATGAGTTACGTGCTCTTACTGCAAATGTCAAATACTTTCAGATCTATGTTTTATATCACAGCTCAAACTTATTTAAATTTGTTTGACACAAGTACATTCCGACGTGCACAGAAAAAATAATTGACAAAAAATGTTCAATTAAACTTTTGTTTGATTTCAAACTCTCTCAATAATATGTATTAAATGTTTAATTGAAAATGAATTTGGTAAACAGAAAATTTCCAGTTTATATAACCCATAATGATAATACCCTGTTGAAAATCGACATACGTATAAGGATCCATACATGAACACACACGCTTCATACATGTCCCCATGAATCCATACTTGATTCATATGTGTTCATAAGCCATTATTATGTGTTCATATGAGGAATCATAAATGAACATCTGTGTACATTAACGAAAATTGAGGTAATATTTATAAATATATGATCACATATGGACATGTATGACCTCGAATCACTTCATAAATGAGCATGATTGCGTTCACACATATTTATAAATGGATGCATATATGTAGATTTTTAACCGGGTAAAAAAAAATGCCAACATTTTAAAAAATCACCAAATTTAAAAATAGTTCTCAAAATTTAAAAAAAATTATTATAATTTCAAAAAATTTATGAATAATTAATCTCGAGATCTTAATTATTCATCAATTTTTGAAATTAAAATATAAAGGTCGAAAAAAACCTTAAAAAAATTATATTTAAAAAACTTACTTATATTTACGAAATTCTCAAAAAACGTAAAAATTTAAAAACAATAGCTCCAATTTAAAAAGAAAAAAGAAAAATTCTGAAATTGAAAATATTCGCTACAAAAATTAAATAAAAATCAAAACTTTAATAAATCGGTTCAATTAAAAAAAACTCCAAAAAGAAAAATCGTTAATACCCGGTTAAAGAAGTTCACATATGTACAACTATGTGCATATATGGACATATATGGTTGCGTATATTGGAACAAATATGGAAACATATGTTTTATATATTCGCATGTATATAAGTATATGCTATTACATATACTTCAGAAGGACTCATATATGGTCATATATGGAGGTATATGTGATTTCATATTTGCAGAAGATGCTCATATATTGACATATATGGGATCATATGTTATTTCATATTCGCAAAATAGTGTCATATATGGACAAATATGCTAGTATATGGAATTCCATATGCGCAAAAAGCATAGACCGGAAACCTTTTATTTTATTGTTTTTATCAAAAATAATTATAGTAAAAGTATAAAAAAAATATATATTTATACAAAGAAAAGAAAATAAAAAATATCTACTTAAAAATATTCCTCACGATAAAATAATAAAACAAGGATGGAGCAAAATTGATTATTAATAGGTTTTTTGTTAAAGTTCTGCCTATTATATAGGCTCTAGCTTTTCTAAAACTTCGGGTTCAGATGAGATCTTTAGCCAGATCGAAATACTAGTATCAACCTAGCTAATATGTTTGATTTGCTTTATTTTTGTAAATATACGGAGGTTGAAAGCTCGTTATAAATTGAAAATAAAATAAAAACTTTTTGTTTATATTTTTTCTGTCAAAAAAGCAAAAAAAGATACAAAAAAAGAAAATATTTAAAATTTTTTGTTTCATTTAATTTTGTTTAATAATAAAAAAAAAGTAAAAAGGCATATTTTCTTTAGATCCCTGCAAAACGACACATTACCAAATAATGGGTAAAGTAATGTGGCGCCATAGTGCTTCACGCATTACACTGATGAATTTTACAGGCGATGAGCATAAAAGTAATGGGTTAACTCATTACCTTGTAGGGGGTAAAGTAACTGGTTACTTATATGGTTACACGGTAAGAAAAAGTAATGTGTCTATAAATATATTTTCAAAAAAAAATGCATAAACATTTTTTTTACAGATATTTTTTTTTAATTAAATAATAACCTGGTCATGCTGGGATTCGAACCTGGTATTTAACAATTAGTTATTCGATAACTCTACCAACTGAGCTATCGATACTTATAGTATTTTATTGCTTAAAATGTAAATGAGTTGTTGTGCTTCGTGGTTTCGTACGTGATATCAAAAATATACACTCATGCTTACAAAAAATCACAAAGTAATGTGTCTATAAATAGATTTTTAAAAATATATATTAATAGTTACTTTACGTTTATAATTCATGCATTTTGTAATTGATGATCGGTAAGTCATTATTTTATGTTTTGAAGTAATCTTAAATGTAATGAGGTATCATTACAAGGTAATCTATGAGTGTTCAATTATCGGTAACTCATTACTTCTTGTTGGAAAATAATGATACAGGTAAGGAGTACAGAGTACAAGGTAATGCATTACTTTATCACACCCATTGCCAAACTTCTGGCGGGATATCATTCTTTGGATGGAATGTAAAATTTTTTGAAACCGAAATGATGTGGAATAAAACGGGTTATGAGTGGAATTGTAGTGCTTAATATTGGGAACGAAAATTAATATAAAGGAGAATCAGTTGAACTGAAAGACTAAACTGGGAGACCAATGTTCCATTTTATTATCCGAGTGGGTAAATTTGTATTTTCATATAAGCATATGGGTAAACAAATAATTTAGACATCTTGTGGTTGTTTTGTGAAAAAAGGGTCTACTAATACTTAATGTACCAAATATGTTCTCTGTTTTGCGCTATCTCATTTAGTTTCGGAGATAGCGGTGGTTATTTTATACAAAATTATTCCTTCCGGATCTTTCGCGGCCAAAGCCTATTTGTATTACCATGGTCCACTAATACTCCAATAGAGCCACAATGTTCTCCGTTTTGCGCTATCTCATTTAATTTCCGAGATACCGGCCATTTAAAAACGCCATTTTATGGATATTATCTCGAAAACACGAACACGTACCGATAACACAAATGCGTAAAGTATTCCAATTCCACTCGTACCCCGCTCCATTTAATATCGTTCCATTGTAGAAGAATGTTTCATTCCATTATGAGAGTGTTTAAACTTGTGACTGTTTCATAAAAAATTAAAGCCTCGGGATCTTCCACGGGCCTAGCCTTTTTGTATTATCTGGGTTAACTAATTTCTGTTGAGCAAATATTATTTTCAGTTTTGCCACATTTTGTATATAAAAACTTTTTATTTCTTAAACAAAAAATTACTCGTATCTTTCATTTTTGTACAAATATCTTTTCTTTTCTTTTTTTTCGAAAGAAAAATATTTTAAAAACTATAGATAAAAATAAAAAAAATTATTTAGATCATTACTTTTTTCCTTATAAAAATTTAAAAATTCAGTGGTTTGTTTGTGAAATCCGGTCTATGGCAAAAAGGACTCATGTATGAGCATATAATGAAGTATATTTGAATCTATATACACAAAGACTAATATATGGACCAATATATTTACACAATTCTTTATTAAATTTAAATAGCAAAACCAAATTACGTCCTTACTTTTTATTTGTACGACATATTTGTTTAAATTTGCAAAAATTATTTTTGTGTTTTTTTTTTTGACAACTTTGGCTTGTTTTGTTTAATATTTGCTGTTTGTTTTTTTAATTTTAGCGATTTTCCCCCAATCTTTTCGATTTTTGTTTTGCAAATCTTAATTAAATTTTTAATAGTGTCTACGAAAAATTAATTTGAAATTAAAAACAATATACAAATAACTTTTTAATAGATATCATTAAAACCTTAATTAGTTAAAACCGATCCACAATTAAGACCCATAAGAAATTCGATCTCGTGTAGGATATTATACAGTCGGTCTTATTTGACTTTAATTTTTTTAGGCTCTTTGTGATTAGTACAAATTTGAATAAAATACAAAAAGCTAAAAGTTAATTATGCCGCATTCACACTTGCCTAATACTTCCCTTTGCAGAGTTGATTGCGACATATCTATGTTACTACACTCCACTGTGTAAAGTGAAGAACTTCATAATTTTAAATCCTGCTTAAAATTTTGTAAAATTAAACGAAATAAAAGGTGTTTTTTGAAATTCTTCAAAATCACATTTACTTGAAAAGTTTTTATTACTATTGAAATTTTATTACTATTATTTGAAACTAATGCAAATGGAAAAAAATTCATAACCAATTAATTGTAATGCAGATAGACATAAGATAAGTTTTTTTTTTTTGTTAAAATGTGACTACATATTCGAATAGCATGAGGAAAATAAATTTAAGTTTACTGAGAATTTTTTTGGTGTGTACTTCGATGGAAAACTTTTGAATGAAACGTAAAAAATAATGATAAAGCACTACAATGGAAATGCTGTACTAAAATATTTTATGCCAATAAAATTAAAGCATACCTTAAGGCATTTATTTTGTAATAACGATGTACATACAGTGGAGTTCAGTTATAACGACCACTGGTTATAACAAACGATTTTTTAGGTCCCAAAGACCTTTTTACGAATTTTCATGTGAATTTTTACGCTAAAACGAATACATAAAATAATCGAAATTATAAAATGAAAATTGTGCTGCAAATCTTACAAAATAAATAGCTTTTTACTTACAAATTTACTGAAAAGAATTTAACATTGTATGACGCGTAATTTAATGGAATTTTTGCTTGAAAAAATACAAATCAAAAAATAACTTTTACTTTGCTCGAAAAAATAAAAATCAAAAAACAACTTTTATTTTTGCCCGATAAAATTAAAATCAAAAAAAACTTTTATTTTTGCTTGAAAAAATAAAAATCAAAAAATAACTTTTATTTTTGCTCAAAAAATAAAAATCGAAAAATAACTTTTTTTTGCTAAAAAAATAAAAATCAAAATTTTAAGAATGCATTTTATTGTAGACTAGTTCGTAAGGATCAAAATGGTATACATGAAACAGTTTTCCGACATTTACTTCTAGTTGCTTTTTTGTTTAAAAATTTGAAAATAACTGTTATTTTCGGTCCCTGGTATAATTGCATGTGTTTGTTGTTTTCTGTACACTGATGCGTATGGAATTTCCCGTTATCTTAATTGCTGGAGCTGCACATGTCGGAATAACGGGCTATTGTAGTGTTTATTTTTTAATAAAAATAATGACTTAACCATAATGGGTTAAATAAGCACTTATTACGAAGGTAAATTTTATGTGTATTTAACTTATCTTAATATATGTAAATTAGGGTGTCCTGAATTTGGCACTTTTTCGAATTGGTTAAATTTTTGGAAATATATTTTTAAATTTCCTGTACAGAAATTTTGGTCCACCAGAGGATTTTTTAATTTAGAAAAAGTACAATTTGTATACTTTAATTTTTTTTTTATTTGTACATAAAAAAATTGTAATTGTTCAAAACTAAAAAATCCTCTTTTGGGCCAAAATTACTCTACAGAAAAATTAGAAATATTTATCCAGTAAAACGCCAAAAATTACGAAACTTTTGAGACCTATTTCAAAAAAAATTTTAAAACTTTTTTTTTGGTCAAAATGCTGGTAACTTTAATAGCTGGCAGGGAACTGAAGATCCACTTTAAAAATATTTACTTATTTGCCACACTCGTGGAAATAAACCTGTAAAAATAGCAAAAAAAAGCTACTAAAAATTAGATAAATATAAACTTGCAGAAAAAACTGCTAAAATTAGCAGATTTTAAATATTAAATATTAGTAATATGAGAATATAATAAATAAATCTGTCGAACTTACAAATATTTAGTTATATTTGAGCGAAATTTTAGTTAATTGAAATTAACCAAATCATATGCTAAAATCATACAAAAAATAAACAATTTACCATTTTTTATTGAAATAAAAAATAGAGGTTGGCGGAAAAATTTTACTCCACACCTAATTTTTAATTTTTTTTTTATTTTATTAATTAATAATCATATAATTACAAATTATATACTATTACCCTAACCGAGCACTAGCTACTATGGCTTTCGGCGCGTTGTAGCGATAACAGGCCAGTGCCTCTGGTGGGAATCGAACCCACGACCCCCGCACTGATAAGCCAGCACGCTACCAACTAGCCTACCGGGGCGCACTCCACACCTAATTGTTAATTACGGTTCTATTATTTCGGACATATAAAAAAGAAAAAACAAATTCACTGGAGAATTATCCTTCATGATTTTAATGAAAGAATTTCATAGAATTCAGAATTAGATTCAATGAAGAATTTCATTATAGCCAAGAAATTTGATTAAAATTTAATAAATTAATTTTTAGTAATAGTAGCTAGTGCTCGGGTAATAGTATATAATTTGTAATAGTATATAATTTATAATTATAGGATTATTAATAAATAAAATAAAATAAAAATATAAAAAAATTTTTGTTAATTCGGCTTAAGGTCATTTAATAAAATTAAAAAAAAAAAATTTATAAATTTTCATAAACTTTTTATCATAAAATTTCATAGTTTCATAAAAAAAAATTTATTCGATTTCATAAATTATCTCTTCATAAATTAAATGAAAATTTTCTTTAGATCCACGAAATTATTATTTTATTAATTAAAAAAACTTCCTAATATTAAAAAATTATATGAAACTGTTCATTATTTCTATGAACGCTTCATTGTCGGAATGCTTCATTAGTTTCATGAAGAATTTAATTTTATTCCACAAACATTTCATAAACATTGACTTTAATGAAACCTGTTTCATAGATTTTATGAAAAATTTCAATGGACGAGTTCCAGTGACAATTTTCATTAATGCTATGAAGAAATTCATTATAGAAGTGAAATAATTCTCTTAGTTTATGATATTTTTTATTAAAATTAAAAAAAAAATTCATTTTTAAAATGTTATCGCTGTTGGCCCGTTTTGAGGCCAGCGAAAACGTAAAAACGCATTTCCTCATGAGTTTATTCGACTATTATATGCCAATTTTGATATTTGCAAAAAAATAAATTAAAAAGTTATAGCCCTACTGTGGAGGGTATAAAAAAAATTTGGTAAAACCAAATTTAATTCATATTATCAAATAACGGTTTTATTCAACGGTTGATCAATGTCATCAATCTCGTAACAGGATATCCTGTTATCCGATTGATACTATATAGTACCCAGTAAAAAATTTTCGTGTTTTTAGAAGCAGGATAAAACAAATGCGCTGATGTAAGTGCTTACTATTACATAATATCGAGAAGCAGCAAAAGAAACGAAAAATTTTCGTATAAAAATAAAGAAACAAAAATTTTGAGCTAACTGTTTTCCCTAACAAGGATGCAGGTTGTAAGTACCCAGCCAGAAAAATACGAACGGCAAAGCATTGGCCCAGTGCTTTCAACGGTGGTATGAGCGTTGGCAGAGCGTTGGATTTCTGAAGATTTAAGTGCTTTGCCAACCCCAAAATGATAACACCGGGCAGGGCTTGGCCGTTCCTTTTTTAAAACGTTGGCAAAGCACTGGCAAAGAGCGCTTTGCCAGTACCAAAACCATAATTTTAAAACGTTGGCAAAGCATTGGTATAACAACCAATAAAGTGCTTTTTTAATGATAAAATAATAAATAATGATAATAAATTTGAAAACAAAAAACTCTATAGATTATTTGTTAGGACAATATCCTAATAAAGAAATATAGAGTATGGCCCCGTAAAAGGCAATATTTTTAATGAAGTTAGCGATTCGTTTAATTATCCAGTATCATCAGAAGATGATTGAAAATAATATTGAATAAATATAAATATGTTAGAATTGAAGTGTATTCTTACTACTGTAAATAATGAAACATTTGCCATAACTCTTTTACATAAATAATAGCAATAAAGTATGTAAAATTAATTTCAAAAATACTATTTAACTGTTATTTTTATTAAAACCTGCTAATTTATTTAATAACAAGTACGTGCATTAAATTTCGTTTTTATAAACGATTGTAAATTTAGTAAATCGAGCTTTTATTATGCTAACGTTTGTTAATTTTGTAAATAAGTACTGGCAATGCACTTTTTGCCAATGTTGGGAAAGCGTTCTAAGCCAGTGCTGTGCCAGTGCTTTTTTATTTTACGGTTTTAAATTTTGTAAATCAAGTACTGGCAAAGCACTTTTTACGAACGTTGGCAGAGCGTTTTAAGCCAGGGCTGTTCCAGTGCTTTTATGATTTTTACTGTTGTAAATTTTGTTAATTAAGTACTGGCAAAGCACTTTTTACTAACGTTGGCAGAGCGTTGTAAATCAGTGCTTTGCCAGCACTTTATTTGTTGGACCATTGGCAAACAGTGCTCTGCCAGTGCTTGATTTTTCAGACCATTGGCAATTTCTGGCTGGGTAGCTTACAGTAATCCCTTATAAGGATGCAGGTTGTAATGCAGAAAGTTTCATATCGTGTATAATAAACGATCTGTACCAATTTTATCGAGTGATTTCCGATTGTGTTAGCTGTTTTCGAGTATGTTATAAGAAATAATTAGTCATTTAAATGTTTCTAAAGAGCTAGCAAATACAGCGGTAAAACAAAATAAAATGATTATATTATATGTCAAACATTTTAACAACAAAAAATTAATGTCTGTAGAATTTTAAGTAAAATAAATTATGTATGGTATATTATATGTTATTATGTATGGTATATTATATGTATATGTTACTACTTTTAATCGTAATAATATTAATATAGACATAAAATATGATTTTACTGCAAGCCATGAAATCACAGCTTTTCATAAGCGCTAAAATCAGCGCTTAAAGTAAGGTAAAGTAAGGCTTTCAAGTGGGAATTCGCCATATAAAAATCATAGCATATGTAAACAGGTTTGTAAGGGATTCTTTTTGGCTTACTCCCTTACAAACCTGCTTGCATGTAAGCAGCGTTTTTTACTGGGGTAGGAACATAGGGCCACATATAGTTAATATATGGTACGATTACTATACAGTACTGTCACTACTAAAAATCCGCTGTTTTGCCAATGCTTTTCTTGTTTTTTTCTCATGTATTCGTATTTATGGAGATCGGAAAAATCATATTGGTTTTTTAAGGATTAATTTGTTATCTTAAAATTTCCATTATACTAGATAAATTAAAAGATAACGTGTTTGAGATACGAACTATCTATTTTATAGTTTTAGATTAAATCTATTGTTAAATACATTCACTGAGTTCAAATCTTTATTTAATTTGTTAAAAACAATTGGGTTAGTTGAAAAAAAAAAACGGAACAGTTATTAGCAGAGTTATAAACTGGAATAAAACTTAAAAAAAAAAAAAAATAATTCAAAATGAAATCCTCTACTGTGGATAACTTTACTTGTATTTTGGCTGAATTTTTTGGTACG